>PKML01020594.1:27987-57068 GCA_002933935.1 Eutrema yunnanense | reverse complement strand
TAAAGCTGATTTAGACTTTAGGATTCGCAAAGAGATTTGGAATTCCTAGGATTTAGATTTAGATAGTTTTCGCAACGACAGTTGGTTAATTATACTTTAGTGATTTGAGTTCTAGAACTGCGCTAAATCTGAATCCTGTTAGTTAGTTTATCTGCATTCATTGATTTTCTGAGAAAAACCCTAGGCCTATATTTTCTTGATTGAATACAACTCTTTTAATTTCTGCATTGTTTTTAATTACAATTGTTTGGCTTAGCTTGATTCTCTTATATATAATCTATTGCGCGTTTCTGTGAGTCTTCTGTGGTTCGACCCCTAGCTATATTACAACTACTGCTTTAGTACTGTTAGGGTATTAAATTGAGCATATCAACTATGTACATGATGTCTCGCATCTACTATACACTATCAAACAGTTCTTAGTGGCCAAGGCCAAGCGAGACGCAGCTGCAGAGCGTTTTTGACTACTACTACTATCTCAGGCCCGTGCACCATCCGCTCCCTCGAGTTCCTCACACGCAGACGGACCAGCATACGCAGCCATGGAGAAGATGCTAGAACGACAAAAAGACGTTTCGAGCGTCTGGTACATTATCTTGAGGAGAACCACCAGTTCGATGGTAACTTTTCCGATTCCGAAACAGATGGCTCACGTAACGTGTAGCCATGCGCTTCATCACTCACAGACCAGCCCTGCACATCACCACCATGGTTCAATCGATCTTCTCCCCTTTATTTTTATTTTCGAACTCTTTTATTTATTTGCTATTTTATTTTTATGTCTTCTCCATCCTTTCACCAACGTTTTCACATTGGGGACAGTGTGATTTAAGTCTGGCGGAGTATGCTTATCCGTTACTAATTTATTTTTCTTTGTTTTGAATTTATCTACTTGCTTTTCGCTTTAATTTTAAACTATTTCGTGTAATCTTTTTTTTTTATTAAGTATTTTTTGGGAACATAAGAACAAAATCTATGATGATTTCGACATGTGTGCTTCTACGCTATCTCCTCTTGCCAGCTCTTTTGTGGTTTGGTACTAGACTAGGCGGTAGCTAGAGTGCTTGCAATGCGACAACCCTAGAGGATTTCGATCCATATAGATTCTTTCCGACATGATATACTAGCTCACTTTATTTGAACCTAACCATAATTTAATTTTTTCATCAATTGCTTTTATGCGAGATAACGAATCATACATCTAGGAAATCTTTTCCCTTTTTACCATTCTTTGTTGTCCTAGATGCCCAGTTCATCTTTAGCTGGTACCCTACCCCGAAACCTTAACCATTTCAGTTTCGAACCTCATACATTATTCTCTTGTTGTCTTATATGCAGATATGTGCAAACACGTCGGAGAGGGAGGAACAACACAATTTTCAGTCACTCGAGAAGACGGAAGACTAGATGGATTCGGTTATGGAAGTATCAACAATTCAAGCTTAAAAGTTTCCTTGGTAATCTCTTATCACTGGTAATTTTTGTCTTTCCAAAGACTCCCGTTAAAGGCGTTTCCCCTTTTAAAAAAATAATAATAATAAAAAAATTGAAAGAAAAGGAAACAAAAGCCTAAAGAGTCTTAGGATGTCGATATTTTTTATACCAAGGCAACCATGTTTCATATGTGAGGAGAAAGAAACCATTCAAATCATTTCCTGGAGAAAATCTATGTCTGGGGGAGTGGCAGAAAAGTTTTGTCAAAGGCAGAAATGTCATGGAGAAGAGAGAATTCGCAAATACACTTATGCGAGTAGGAAGTGACTTGAAATTATGGATATCAACATCTCCATCCTCTCTTGCTGTTTTTCATAATATCTAGCATCATCCGGCGGAAATACGGTAACTCAAAACACTTTTAACCTAACCCCTAAAAATCCCTTAATGCCTAGCCTCGATTGTCTTGGTTAGTATTTTTGATGAGAATCACACAAAATGTAATGAATGTTAAGAGCTAGTTGACTGAAAGTTAGGGTTTAAGTGGTTAGATTTTCGAATGACGGATACTGTGGACTAGCGTTGCAGTACTTTAGTGAGAATTTCCGAGACTAACTCTGATTGATGCATTACGTTAGTTATGGTTTAGAAGGACAGTCACTGAGATTTTTGTTAGTTCCTACGTTTTCGAAAACTTCTCTCCGATGTTAGATTTATGTTTTGTTTGAGGACAAACAAATATCTAAGTCTGGAGGAGTTGATAACACTGATTTTTGAACATTTTTATAGATCCCTTTAATATCTTTTGCATGTGGTTTAACTCTGTTTTCAATGGTTTTCAAGTGATTTCCATGTTTTAGAGTTTTGAAAGACATTTCAGGTAACTTAGGATAAAAGAGTGCATTTTGGAACAAAAGTACGTTTTTGGATAAACTTGGACCGCCAGAAGTCTTGAAGGCAAAGAAGACCTTCTTACCGTCTGATCAACACCAAATTTAGACACAATAAAGACGACACAACCAGCTTTCAAATGCAATTGTTTTGGAGATATTCCAATTGTTGGATCATCAAATATACTGGAAGCACTAAAGATAGATGAAGGTTCCTCGAACTAGAACCACTGCGGGCAGAGAAGCTGAACCGACGGCCAAGGAGGATTTCACCGCAGTTAGGGAAGCTCCACCCACGGCCAATTACCATTTCGCCAAGGGTCGAGACCAGCACCCGCGGCCACTCCTTGTTCGACCAAAGCAAGAACGTTTTCTTCCCCGAGGCCAATTCCGTCTTTTCAAGTGAAACCCTAAACGTCTACAAAGAAGTGAAGACTATAAATATATTTATTTTTATGTCTCTTAGACAGAATCTCTTTCATGCTTTTAGACAGAGATGAATTTTCCAGCAACTTTTACTCTTGTTCTTCGGTTTGGAGTAAATGATTCTCGACTCGTGTTCTTCGATAGAGAAGGCTTTCTTCATCCTTTTTTCTTACTGTTTTCTTTTCAATTATTGATTATGTTTATCTCAGCTATGGCTGAGTAGTTCTCTTGATGGGTATAGGATTTCAAAGGGGGTATCAATGTT
This sequence comes from Eutrema yunnanense, assembly GCA_002933935.1. Classification (NCBI taxonomy): domain Eukaryota; kingdom Viridiplantae; phylum Streptophyta; class Magnoliopsida; order Brassicales; family Brassicaceae; genus Eutrema; species Eutrema yunnanense. Next base: position 54,053 of record PKML01020594.1, on the reverse strand, counting down.
CGATTATTCATTAGGTTTTTAGACTAGGATACCGATTAGGGTTCTTCGTTCTATCCTATTTATTAATGCGTTTTTGCTTGATTGATCACCTTGCAATTCAAGTTAGATATTTTTAGAGCTACGAAAGTACTGGATCTGTATGCTCGATCTAGGGTAGACGAGCAATTCCGCTTCAAGATACAAAAGTATACTTGAGGCCTGAATTGTGAACATTAACGAACTTATGGTTAATCATAACTTTTTGCGCTGCCGGAGACTAAAGCTATCAGTTGAGTATTTAAGTTATCGGTGTGTAGGGTGTACGAAACTAGGCTAGACACAGTATTCATGTTTCAAGTTTTCAAACCAATAGACGACAAAAGTCGCTTTAGAAATCCTAGCAAATTCTTTATTAAAATCGGCCATGAACCCTAGAGAATTTCCGATTGTCCAACTTTTTGTTTAATAGTTTACAACCTCGTTTTAATTATTCACTTTTCTTACTTACTATATTATTTCACTGCTTAATTTAGTTTAATTTTCTAGCTACAAATTGTGACAAACAAAACCCATCAAAATCGATTAGATCTATACACAAATTAGAAATCAATAGAAATCGACAACGTTCAATCCATGTGGATTCGATCCCTAAATACTATTGCATTTGTTGTGCACTTGTAACCTAGCTAAAAGGGGTAAAACTTGTTAGTTAAATCCCGACCACATCACCAGTTTTTTCTCCGCCCCAACAAATTTTTTTTTCATTGTCGAGGCATCTTTCCTCGCCTCATCAACTCGGCGTCTGTCGCCACGAGCGTCCGACTCATATACAACAACCAGCTCGTTAATACATGCCATAAACTGCAAAGGAAACAAATAAGTAAGTTTCGAGCAATCACTTAGAAAATTACTCGGATAAATTAATGATTCATCTTGGTACCACGTTGCGACATGTGAGCATATGGTTTCCCTCTCGCAAGCGTGTCTAGATGAGGAAGGTTGATGCCATGACCATTGACCTTAGAGAAAAGTGTAGCAGATGCAAATGTATCATCCACTATCAGCTCAGAAGAATCAGGATCTACCACATCAGATGTCGGGTGATTTTTCTTCCTCTCGGTCTTCTCAGCGTCAGCTTTGTCCCAATTACCTTCGAAGCGGAACGCTTTCGGCTTGGCACATCATCATGCTACGTCAAAGCAGAAGCAGAAGGTCGCGATGGTAGAGGAAGAGCCAGTACCATCCCTTTCTCCTTGTCAGTTTAGGCAGAAGCCTCGGAAGAATCGACATGAGATTTTCATGCGTCATCGGCAGTAGTCGCCTCGGGAATCGTCACCTCGGTGGTAACTGACTTATTGAGAGCCTCGGCAGCTCTTCTCGCCGCCTATCTCGCCTCTCTTTCTTTCTTCTCAAAAATCGTCAATCTCTTCACCATGGTTGTTCTGAGATCGTCTGAAGAAGAAAAATCCGAACTAACTTGAGCTCTATTAAAAAGGGCTCGGGCCTTCTCTACTCTCCTTAAGGAAAAGTGCTTCCAATGAACTATCCTAGTAGATAACGCCTCAAACACCTCGGTTAAATCATCTGGAATCGGAGGAAGGAATTCGCGAACTGTGAAAACAAGAAAACAAGATCAGTAATCAATGCTGAATAACGCGCCGAACCAAAATTCTAATGATCAGCTACCAAGTGGTCTCCAACTCGTCTTGACCAAGCGAAGACAATCGCTACCAACATAAGCATCGGAGATACAAACAAAGAAGAAATAGTCCTCCCAACCCCTATCCTTGCTCGGGAAACCAATGATGATCTTCTTGGTCCTTTTGTTGTCGATGTAGAACTTTTCCGACTTAGGAACGTTTCAAGTCTCCAATAGATTATAGATTTGAATGACGCCGATTTCGACATCACACTCGTAACTACAAACCAAAATTCCCACGAGATGACGAAGTCCCAAAGGCATGATTTGTGCCAAAGCGAGTCCATGTCCTATCAGTTCGGGAATAAGAAACCAGAGAAAGCACATGTGGAAGAAACCTTCATAGACAGTGAAGTATCCCGAAGGAGGTCTAATGGCTCGGTCATTTGACTCGGGAACAACGAATTCGACATCCTGGGATATATTAAAATGTTGCCACAACTCACCTAGGGACGATTTGGTAGAAAGCGTGGAGCCGGAAAGATCGACTCGTTTCTTCTTGGGTTTCCTTACAGCTCATCGCCTCAACGAACCCACCAACCGGTTCAACATCATACAGTCAATTTCTATTCTCGCCTCAACAAGATCCCAAATAAAATCCATGTCTTCAATTTTAATCTCTTCTGGGATCATCTCGGCTTCAGGCTATGCAACATAGAGAGAAATCAAACCTTCGAAAGGAAATGCCTCGGCAGATCTAATCGCCTCGGCCTCGTGGACCCCGATCAAAGGAAGAGATGAATCTGGAGGATTCGCTTCAGAATATCTATTCACCTCGGCATCATGAGTCACCTCGGCGTCAGGATTCGCCTCGGCACCAGGGTTCACCTCGACGTCAAGATTCGCCTCGGCATCAGGGTTTGCCTTGGCATCAGGAGTCGCCACGGCATCAGAAGCCTTGGTTGTATGAGAAGTCAGATCTCCAGGGAAAGTGGCCTCGGCGGAACTATTCTCCACGATACTTCTCGGAAAAGAAATAATGTTATGAACGAGCCGTGTATGGAAGTTTCCCGAGCCAACTGAATCATTCAGTATGTCAAGATATGACATCACGCCTCAGCAGGAACAAATCGATGCAGGTTGATCGACAAATTCAAAAACACACCGCGGTTCGTATGAAGATTGATCGTATAATTTAAATGACGTGGTGGCAGATCGGAAAGTTCTAGAAGGAAAATAAATTAAATGAGAGAAAGAAGAGAGAGAAAGAAGAGAGAGAAAGAGCTACATGTTTTTCGGAATTTTGGAGAAAGTAAGTAATGAGAAGAATCGAAGGGAGACCTCGCTATTTATAAACGGTTTGGCGAGTGGATGCGCATGACCTCTGGAAGATGATAGCGCGTGACCTTGGGAACCAATAAACGACTCTTGCGATTCACGAGGTAGTTAAAGCAAAGCGCATGAACATGTGTAAAGGTTTCAACGGTTATCAAATCCTTGAGGCAAATCAAACGTCATCCCGAGGCGAAAAAACGTCAAACGACTCTTTTTGTTTTATTCTTTTAAATTCGGTTTTGTATGGTTCATTGGATTGCTGGTTTCCGGTTTTTTTTATCGTGCAGACCCATTTTTTAACCTCTCTTTTTTTTATTGTAAACCCAACCCGGATATATTTCAGGTTCACGGTTGAACCCATTCCGACCCCTGGTCCGGTCCATTTAAAAAACACCATATTATTATTTTTAAAATATTATCAAACCTGGTCGAACCCATATGGATCAGATTGACCCACGACACAAGAGCTTTCCCTGTTTGGTCGCCGGTCCAGTGTTAAAACCATTGCTTGGGCCTCATTACTCTCCTTTCTTTATGGGTTATCCTTCACCCGAAACAGACCTAACTATTGTTCTAATTCTTCATTTGAACCAACTCTTTTTTTTGGCTCAACATTACCTCTAACTCAACTTAGAATGGATAAAACCTTCATTCAGAGATTAGGAGTCTGGAACATTGCTTCCTTTGTAAGTTAGAGTTTTTTCTTTGGAAAGTTATGGTTAAGGTTTATTTAGCGACAAATTTTAAAGTTAAGGTTTGAGGATTTTAATTGAAAAATAAGTATTATTTTTGATTTTTGAGATGTCACAGTTTGCGCATCAAAGTTTTTTAAAATAGTAAGCATGAATAGGCTGTTTGTGCGCAAAAATCTGTTGGAAAACAAGCAAGGCAACTTTTGAAAACAGATCCATGTTTTTAAGAAAAGGCTTGTAGCTAAATCCTAAGATCAATAGATCCTGATGCGTCTATGGAAAAATCTAACATATATGCAAACAAAAAGAGTTATGAACAGAGATTTTCCAAAATACGGATACAATATAATCAAATAGAGGGGTTCCAAATGTAAAAACCAATTGAAAAAACAAACGCTAAAACTTGTGATCTGAAAAAGGTTTTACCATCATCGATCAAGCATGGCTGATCTCTTTTCTTCTGCCCCTACTATATTACACACATGTGGTAAACCAAAACATTAAACATTCAACTGAACTCACATAACAAAAAAAGCCCTAAGTTTGATATCCCCAAAAATTCCAGACAGAAACTTCAATAAAACACTAACCCATCATTTATCAAAGCAACCACCAATATCTACATAAAACACAACATAAGAGTATAGAAGTATGATATATCATGGTTTTTACCCCTTTTAGGCCATAATATGAGTCCGTTTTATAGAGTCTTTCTATTATTTTGTAGTGTTTTAGAGTATTTTACAGGTTTTTAGCACGTTTGGAGCATAATTGGAGATATTGGAGCTTTCTGGAGCATTTTGGAGCAAAGCAGAAGTTCGTGTAGCTGAGTACACGATTTAAAGCCTCAGTATCGATCGATACTGATTAGTATCGGTCGATACTCACTGCAGCAAGACACGAGCCGCGACTTTAATGAAGAGTTGAAGAATTGCAAAATTGCCCAGAAGACTTTATTATTTACAAGAAGCCCCAAAACGTGACTTAGGTTATTTATTAGGATTTTACTACCACTTTGATGGCTATGCTTTATTTTACTTTGGTTTTGTGAGAGAGATTTTGAATGGAGACAAGTCTGGAACTCTGTTCGTTCGAGAGAAGATTTCGAACCCCCTTGTTACTCTTTCTATTTATTTATTTGATGATTTATTCAAAGATATTTATTACTTCAATTTTGATATCTGAGTAGATCCACTTTAGGTTTAGGGTTCTCATAAATGATTTCTTTGAATGCTAGGTTGATTAGTTGTTAGGGTTCATAATCTGAATTAGTTCTTCGCCATAGGTTGTTTTCAAAGGTAATTCTGGATTGATCACCTAGAACTTAGATCGTAGGATAATTGATTAGGTACGAGAGTACGATTAATTACCTGATAGAACCTAGGGTGAGCAAAATAACTATTCGCAAAGAGATTTGGTTTAGTTGTTTTGTGAACAAATCAAACTTGAACTAAAAGCTGGTTTAGACTTTAGGATTCGCAAAGAGATTTGGAATTCTAGGATTTAGACTTAGATAATTCTCGCAACGAGAGTTGGTTAATTATACCTTAGTGATTTTGAGTTCAAGAACCGTGCGCAACCTGAACCCTGTTTAATTAGTTTGTCTGCATTCATTGATTTCCTGAGATATACCCCGAACCTATCTTTCTCCAATCGAACTTACAACCAGTTTAATTTACGTTTTGCTTTCAATTACATTGATCACTTAGCTTAATTCTCCTCTATATAATCTATTGTGTGTTTCCTTGAGTCTCTGTGGATTCGATCCCTAAGTATTACAACCGACAAAGCTTTAGTACTTTTAGGGTATTAATTTGAGCTTATCAAAGTATAGAACATGAAAAAACCAAAATCAAAGTACCCAAATTGCCAATTCAACCTTAATGTCAATGACAAAAACCCTGGTTTTTCCATAGTTAAACTAATAAAACTGAAGAACCCAAATTCAAATATATAATGCCAAAATCACTAATACGAAGAGGTACATTGAAGGACGATAGATGAGGTGCAACATAACACAAGTTATGAAGATACATCTACGTTTGAAATCATTACTAACGATTCTCTCTCTCTATCTATCTTTTCCGTTTTTTTTTTGTATGCCAAGCAAACGAAGAAGCATAATATTTGTGTATTTCATTTCTTGCATTAAGCGTTAAAATAAAAAAACAGCTACTGACAAAATTTATAGAACATCAAAGCCGGAGAGATTGACATGGGCCAAGGATTAATAGGTAGTAAAAAGGCCTATTTGCAAAAATACCCTACAATTTGAAGTCAAAGCTAAAAATGCCTCCTTCCTCTCCTCTTTTTCAGAATCCCACGAATTACCCTTTAAGAATATGGGTATTTATGTAAATGCCATTCCTCAGACTGCTGTTAGAGTCTAACGTTTTTTTCAAAAGACAAAAAAATTGAGATCGAACTTAATTACGAAAATGCCATTGCCATCAATTCTCAACCTCCACGACAACCATCATCGTCGACGAGTTAATGGAGTAACTAACCCATGTTTTCGCCATTAAAGCCCAAGAATAGAGCTCGGACTTCCTTTTCGCGAGTTCTCCTCTCCGATTTCTCCCATTTCCCCTCGATTTTCCGATTCAAACTTACCGAAATCATTTTTATGGCATAAAAACAGCAAAACACGACTGGGCTTGCGGGATTTCGGTGATATTAGACTCTAAACGGATATAGGTAAGAATTTTTGCATATCGTCGATTTTCAGATCTGAGTTGTATACTCAGACTGCTTTAGAAGTCTGATGAAACCCACATGGTCAACGAGAGGGTAGTTTTGCAATTGACTTTTAAATACCCAGCTTAAAATTGAAGTATGGTAATTTGCTTTGAAAACAAAAAAAATCAAGAAAAATCCTCTAATCGAGGCATAGGATAGTTTTGCAATTGATCGAAAACTTGACTTTTTATTCAGACTTCATATCCAATATGAAGGAAAAATGAGCGACTTTGACCGGAAGTTGACTTTTTTTTCAGACGGAATCAGAAGTCTGAAAAAAAACAGGGTACTGGTAGTAATTGACTGAAATTTTTCAAAAGTTGACCAAAATGAGGGAAGAAATATCAGACTTCTTTGGCAGTCTGAATAGGAGGGAAAAATTTTCAGACTTCTATGGCAGTCTGAAAATGATGAAATCTTTCAGACTGCTAAAGAAGTCTGGTATCGAAGATTTTGGTCAACGCAAAAAATACACCAATTTCTGTCAGACTTCTATCGCAGTCTGAAGGATTTCTTCAGACTGCCCTGGAAGTTTGGGAACGAAAGTCAAACTTCGGTCAATTGCAAAATTACCCCATAATTTTTTCAGACTTCTCCGTGAAGTCTGACAAAAAGTCAAAATTTTGGTCAATTGCAGAAATACATTTTTCTTTTTCTCAGACATCTAATGCAGTCTGACAAAAAAGTCAAAGTTTGGGTCAATTGCAAAAATACTCTTTTTGTCAGACTGCGATAGAAGTCTGCTTTGATAACTTTTCGTCAGACGGCATCCACAATCTTCTTTGTAACATTCTAATTGCAAAAATACACTCTTTTTCAGACTGCCATAGAGGTCTGACGTATTGTTTGTCAGACTTCTCTGGCAGTCTGGATTGACAAAATTTTTAAAACCGTTTTGTTTTGTATATTTGTGATGAATTTCGTTGATTTTAAATTTTTTACATGTGTGTTAGTTGTATATGTTCCTCATGCGTTAGTTTTACATGCTTATGTTCGGTAATTATTTTTAAATATTTTTTTTAATAATTCTGGCAATGTAGCTAATAGAATCAGACTTCAAGAAGAATTATGATATTTCCATTAAGATCGTTAATGTTGTTTTTCCATGATTGTTTTTACAGATAATGGTGCATCTACCTGTTAATTTTGGTGAATGGGTTGTGAGAGACCAGATTTGGCATTTTGTGGTGGATACTCTCAAAGGAGGGCGGTTTATCACTTTGGGCGATCGTTCTACATAATGTGAACTTGTTGAGATGGTACAAGATGATTATATGCTGGACAAGAAAACCGAGTTGGTTGAGTTATCATATCCGTTACTGGAACCACTCTTGCAACAGATCGGTCCGGATAGCCCTCATATTTATGTCACAAATGATAGGCAAGTAAGGAGCATGGTCGAGTTAGCTAGTGCGCATTTAATTCGTCTTTGTGTCTCGAGCCGATCCGGTTTTTCATATCAAGATGCGGGGAATCACGATGTAAAAGATGAAGATGAAGATGAAGATGACAAAGACAAAGACTGGGAAGACGAAGATGTGGGCTCAGTATCAGATGATTCTATTTGTGGTGGTGTTGATGGGCCAGAGCAAGTTTTCAAGAAACACGCTGAGTCTTACTATGATGGTGTAGATTATAGCATGTATGGGAAAGTGGGAGATGAAGATGATGAAGGAGATGAAGATAATAAGACTTATGAGTTGCAGCGTGTGGCTGAACGATTTCCTAGTCGAGGAAGAAATTGGTCCAACGGCATCTTTCTCGGAAAGTGTTTTGATAGCAAGCAAGATCTTATATCAGAGCTGCGTTTGACGGCGATAATGAGGAAATACGCATTTATAGTAGATAAGTCTGACAAGAGCCTGTTTGTCGCTAAATGTCTTGTGGAAGGATGCAACTGGAAGCTTCGAGCGGCTGTCACGAACGAACCAAACAAGTTTTGGGTGATGATCTACACTAGAGCCCACGCATGGTCAACGCTGGACCGGAAGGCTAAGAAAAAATGTCATACTCCGTGTTATATTGGTTGGTTGTTTCTAGAATGCTTTGGAATAATTGAGAATATTACACCAAAGCATGTCTTAGTATCAATGAACAAGCGGTATGGGATTAAGATGAGCTACACAACCGCATACAGAGCGTTGTTACATGCTCAAAAGTTGGTGAGAGGATCAGCGGAAGATGGCTATGAGAGACTGCCTGCTTTATTGCATGGAATCGAGCAAACCAACCCGGGAACGCAGACTGCTCTAGAACTAGATGAGGAGAATAGATTTAAATATCTATTTCTAGCATTTGGAGCTTCAATAGAGGGATTTAAGTATCTTAGAAGAGTCATTGTGGTAGATGGTACGCATCTTACGGGGCCGTATGGAGGTCTTGCTAGTGGCGGCCTCACAAGACGCCAATTTTCAAATATTTCCGTTGGCTTTTGGCATTGTAGACTCTGAGAATGATGCCTCGTGGGAGTGGTTTTTCACAAAGCTTAGAGACTGCATTTCAGACCAATATCCTCTGGTCATAGTCTCAGATAGGCACACATCCATCAAGAATGCTATTGAAAAGGTTCTTCCTTGGGCAAAGCGAGGGATTTGTTATTACCATCTACAAAATAACGTAGTCACAAAGTTCAGGGGAAAACATCTTTTGTACTTGGTGAAAAACGCGGCGTACGCATATACGATGTATGATTTTAACCGATACATGGCCTCCTTACGAGCGATAAATCCTGACCTTGCTAGATACTTGGAGGAGGCGGATCCGAGTCTATGGTCACGCGTTCATTTCAATGGAGACATGTATAATCTGAAAATGCATTTTTCTTATCAGACTTCTTGTGCAGTCGGATTCGTCTTTATTAGACTTCTATTGCAGTCTGATTTTTATAAGACTTCTATTGCAGTCTTGTTTTCACTTGCGTTAACCGCGTTCACTTTGTTGGAGAAAGGTACAACATAAAGACGAGCAACATTGCCGAAACTATAAACTCCGTAGTCAAGAAGGCAAAAGGATATCCTATCTCTTTCCTTTTGGAGTTCATACAAGAGAAGCTAGGGACGTGGTTTTGTAAAAGGCGGCTAGATGCATTGAGTCTCACAACAAAATTTAGCCGAGGAGTTGAATATTTGATGGCTATTCGTGAATATTATGCGGACTTCATGACGGCAGAACGTGTTGATGGGTATCGATTCGTTGTTAAGGGAGGACATAGGGATTGTGTGGTCGACTTGCACAACCAAACGTGTGAATGTGGTGTGTAGGATTACGAAAAGATACCTTGCTCACATGCAATCTGCGCTGCACCAGAACTTGAGCTACACCCATATACGCTGCGATGCCCATTATACGGTAGGGACTAGCTGTTTTAGGCATACGCAATGAACATCCTTCCGAAGAATTGTACTATGAAAGCTCTTGACACCGTACATGTCCTTCCCCCGCATAATCCTCGTCGTCCTGGAAGACCTCAGAAGTCGAGGTGGCAAACTTGGCTAGAAATTGCCAAGACAAAGGGCAATAAACCATGGAAGCTTCCCAAGCAATATACTTGTTCTAATTGCAAACAACCAGGCCACAAAAAACCAAATTGTGTAAGCTAAATCACATAACACTCACCTGTTTTATAGTTGTTTTCATCTATCTACTGTATATGAGAAGCTGCTGTCTTTTTCGGTGGAGATAGGTAACCAAACCTGAGAAGGATTAGATCTGGTGGAAGTCTGATGTACTGACGAATGCAATTTAAAAGTCTGATAGAGAAGTCTGAAGAAAGTCTGAGAGGAGTATGTTGGTGTTTTTCCAGTACAATATTTCGTTTCCAAGTCGTTTTTTAAGTTGTCTAAGTCAAAGAACTTGTTGTGTTAATCTCTGTTGGTGTCTTTCCAATACAATATTTCATTTCCAAGTCGTTTTTAAGTTGTCTAAGTCTAAAAACTTGTTGTGTTAATCGTTGGTTATTGTTTTTGGCTTAAACTTAATTTGTAATACTTATGTGTTTGCTGCATCTCGTCAAGTCTAAATAAGTCTTAAGAAAATCACACCCTTTCCAAACTGCAATATAAGTCTAATAACAGAAATTCTTTACAAAATATAGAAATAGAAGTCTGACACCAGACTTCTATAGAAGTCTTAAACCAATTATCCTATAAATACCCTACCTATGCCCAACACGCTTTTGACATCACAATTGTCATGTCACAAAAAATTCCTGCAGAAAGTAAGCCAAAAGATGGATGAGTTTTTCTTACATCTACAAAAGATAAATATATGCAAGAATTCATTGTTCTAGGGAATCCAAAAGTTAAAGAGGAACTCTACTTCACCTGTTCGTAGACGTCTAGCAATTCATTCTCGGAGTCGGTACGAGCCTCCTCACCTGTTCGGCAGAGCTTAGTTAATATCTCATACGCGCAAGCTTGTCTCTGCAAGTCTTCATGATCTTATCACACAACCTCTTCGGAAACGGCATCCCAAGAGAATGGAACTCAATGAACTTCGAACAAAACACCCCACAATCGCCTGTCTGGATGTTTTGGGGAAGTTTCGGGCTCCTTATAATCGTGTAGGTGTATCGCTCAAGGGGATAATGATATGCTCAAATTAATACCCTAAAAGTACTAAGCAGTAGTTGCAGTAAAGTAGGGGTCGAACACAAGGACTCACAGAGACACACAATAGATTGTATAGGTGAGAATTACGCTAAACGATCAATGATATTGAAAACATAATGTAAATTAAAACGGTTGTAAATTCAATTGGAGAAAGATAGGCTCAGGGTATTTCTCAGGGAATCAATGAATGCAGATAAACTAACTAGTCAGGATTCAGATTTAGCGCGGTTCCTGAACTCAAATCACTAAGATATAATTAACCAACTTCCGTTGCGAAAACTATCTAAATCTAAATCGTAGGAGTTCCAAATTCCTTTGCGAGTCCTAAAGTCTAAATCAGCTTTTTAAATCAGGTTTGATTTGTTCACAAAACAACTAAACCAAATTCCTTTGCGAATAGTTATTTTGCTCACCTTAGGTTCTATCAGGTAATTAATCCCACTTCCGCGCCTAATCAATTATCCTGAGATCTAAGTTCTAGGTGATCAATCTAGACTTAGCTTTGCAAACAAACTATGGTGAAGAACTATTTCAGATGGTGAATCCTATTAACAATCAATCTAGCATTCTGAGATAACCCTATTGAGAACCCTGAACCTAACAAGAGATCTACTCAGACATGGAAATTGAAGCAATAAACATGTTTTAATAAATCATCAAATAAAATATAAAGAGTAACAAAAGGGTTCGAAATCTTCTCTCGGACGAACAGAGTTTCAGACTTGTCTCCCTTCAAAAGCTCTCTCACAAAACCAAAGTAGAATAAAGCGTAATTAAAGCGTACAACCAAAGTGGCTGTAAAATCCTATTAAATAACCTAAATCACGTTTTGGGGCTTCTTGTAAATAATAAAGACTTCTGGGCAATTTTGCAATTCTTCAACTCTTCATTAAAGTTGCGGGTCGTGTCTGCTTCGATGAGTATCGACCGATACTAGGTAGTATCGATCGACACTGAGACTTCAAATCGGGTACTCAGCTACACGAACGTCTGCTTTGCTCCAAAATGTTCCAGAAAGCTCCAATATCTCCAATTATGCTCCAAACGTGCTAAAACCTGTAAAAGACTCTAAAACATTACAAAATAGTAGAAATACTCTATAAAACGGACTTATATCATGGCTTAAACAGGGTAAAAACCATGATATATCAACTCCCCCAGACTTAGCCTTTGCTTTCCCTCAAGCAAATAGAAGACTAAACCAGAGAAAGAGGTTTGAAAACGTAGAGACTCACTTGTTCATGAAACGCTGCAATGACCATTTTCCCAAGCACCCAAATGTCACCTAACCAGCTTTCGATCTAACCACCATGTACTTCTCCGTAGACATTCGCAGTTTTCCAGACTACACACATTATTTCACAGCATCGTTCAATCAAGCCATCCTCGCCAGTTTCATCGCTGTGATTAATACCAAGAACCTTCTAGATTCTTTTCCATACAATATCATGATAAGGAACCACCCTTTTTCATACTTTTTGGTATTATTTCTCTCCCACAAACTTATTTCTTATTATGTTCTCTTATTTTTTTTTAGGTTTGCATATACACATCAAGGTATGAGACGCGAGTATTGATGGTGTTAGCCACCGAATCCCCGGTTCTTCCCTCTCAACGTATCAAAGGCGTAGGCGAATAATGGCATCATAGGAAAATCCTAGCCTCGCTTCCAATCCTTTGTGTGATCATTTCCTCTGAAGTAAAATAATGGGATCGTTGGAAATTTTCCTAACCCTCCACTCAGAAGAAAATCATTTGATCTTTTAATGCATCTTATTAATTAACTTGTAACAGGGAGAAAAATACCATTCTTTCAAACACATGGGTTCCTTTGTCAGATACGAATGATGAATCAAGCTCTATGGATACTAACCATATTGATGAAGTGCAAAAATTTGGCTCAGGCTTTAAAGAACTTTGCTGGAAACATGAGTGTCTTCTAGTCAACTAGTCAGCCTTTGGATTTTTCATTAGTCGATCTAGAGCTGATTCTGTAACAATGGTCACTTAGAAGCAAGGTCAGATCAATAGATTCAAGAAAAAGATTACAGTCTCAAACAAAGTTTTGACTCATTAAAACAACGAATGGTTCAAAAACGACTGACTCTAAGAAAAACAAAAACAAAGTCAGCGACTACCTCCCCAGACTTAAACAACACTGTCCCCAGTGTTATCTTGCCTAGAGTTGGTGAAAGAAAACAAAAGAACCAAGTGGATTGTGAAAAATCAAGAAGTTACCATGCTGGAACATCGAGTATCGACCGACACACGGCCTGGTATCGAGCGATACCGGGCTTAAGTCGATATGATGAACTGTTCACTCGCGTAGGGTGTCGACCGATACCAACAGGGTATCGATCGACACTCTGGCGATTTTGTGTTTGCTCCTTGTTTATATTGACACAGACACAAAAACGAAAAATAAAAAGAAAAAGACTCAAAAGCATACTCACCAGTGGGTTGCCTCCCACCAAGCGCTCGTTTAATGTCATTAGCTTGACTGTACCGCCGTTCAGGCAGTGGGTGCATCATCCAGAGGAATTATGTGTCCTTCCGGAATCTCGGCTTTCGCCCAATAGTGTTTCACCCTTTGTCCATTTACAGTGAACTCCCCTCCTGAAGGATTTATCAGGACAATCGCACCATGTGGTCTAACTTTCTTCACTGTGGAAGGACTTCACCAACGAGAACGCAATTTACCAGGAAACAATTGCAAACGAGAGTTATACAGAAGTACCTGATCATTATGTTCAAAGTGTCTGGAGATGATCTTCTTGTCATGGTATGCCTTAGTCCTCTCCTTGTACAGCTTCGAGTTCTCATAGGCAAGATGTCTAATCTCATCAAGCTCATTCAGCTTGATCAATCGCTTCTCAGCATCATATTTGATGTCGAAATTCATCATCTTTGTAGCCCATGCTGCCTTGTGCTCGATTTCCACTGGAAGATGGCATGCTTTTCCATACAGTAAGTGAAACGGTGTAGTCCCAAGTGGTGTCTTGAAAGCAGTCATATAAGCCCAAAGTGCGTCATCCAGATTCACAGACCAATCCTTCCTTGTAACATTCACTTTTATCTCCAGAATCTCTTTGATCTGCCTGTTGGAAACCTCAACTTTTCCACTGGTCTGAGGGTGATAAGGAGTAGCAACACGATGGTTCACACAATATTTCTTCAGTAACCTCTCGAAAATCTTGTTGATAAAGTGAGAGACACCATCACTTATCACAATTCGAGGTACTCCAAATCGAGGGAAAATGATGGTCTTAAACAGCTTAAGAACCACCGAAGAATCATTGGTTCTGCTGGCAATGGCTTCAACCCACTTAGACACATAATCCACAGCAACCAAGATGTATTTGTGCCCATATGACGAAGGAAAAGGACCCATAAAATCAATGCCCCAACAATCGAAAATCTCAACCTCAAGGATGAAATTATGTGGCATCTCATGTCTCTTACTGATCTTCCCTCTCCTCTGGCAGGCATCGCACTGCGAAACAAAGGCATGAGCATCCTTGAACATAGTAGGCCACCAGAAGCCTGCTTGAAGAACCTTGGAAACTGTCTTGAAAGTGGCAAAGTGCCCAGCATAGTCGGATCCATGGCAATGAAACAACACATTAGGTACCTCTGATTCAGCAATGCATCACCTGTAAATGCCATCAGAACAGTGCTTGTACATATAAGGTTCATCCTAGAAGTATCGCCTTATGTCTCGCATGAACTTCTTCTTGTGATAGTTCTTGAGGTGCTTTGGTTCTGCATCTGCAACGAGGTAGTTGGCGATATCAGCATACAATGGTTGATCAGAATCGGCTGCAGCTACAAGATACTCCTCTGAAACACTAAGGTGTTCAACAGTCAAAACAGGTTCGGGAATCGCCGGGTGTCGACCGACACCATAGGAGTGTCGATCGATACAGAGACCTGCAATTCGTGGGAATTGCTGAGTTTCTGCGAAACCCATCCGAAACTTAGTTTCAATGAAGTAAATGGATTCCTCTGGTAGTTGATCATCAATAGGGACGTCTGCATCGATCTGAATCCTCGAGAGATGGTCAGCGACTCCGTTCTCTATTCCTTTCTTGTCCTTAATCTTTTTGATGGCTTTCTTGGTGACGATAGGAAGACGATCCATAACTTCTATGACAGTTGGCTCATCATCAGGCTCGTCCAAAAGATCAACCATCAATGTTTCTCCTGCACCAACGAGGATGCAAGATATCTGTGTTGGAGCTCTTCTAGAGGGCATGGCTTCGTAGGAGACCTTTTCGTCAATGTACGAAAACGAGATGCTCTTACTGGGCGTAATCATAACTGCACTAGTAGTAGCCATGAACTGTCTTCCAAGAATCAAAGGCGTGCTAGAACTTGCATGCATCTCCACAACCTGAAAATCGGTAGGGACCAGACAGTCTCCTACCTTAACCATCAAATCAGGGATCGTACCTTATGGAACCGATGTGGAAGAGTTTGCGAATGTGAGAGGCATCTGAGTAGATCTTATGTCATCGATTTTCAGCTTCTCTGCAAGTGCCTTTGACATGACATTGACACTAGACCGTGAATCAACCAGAGATTCTTTGAATTCGACTCCGGCGATGGAGCATGGAACTGAAAATTTCCATGGGTCTTCCCTCTTAGTCAGTTTTTTTAGTGGAGGTGGTGTACTTCTGACCTTGATGAAGAGTGCCTTAATCTCGTCCTCAGTTTCTCTGTAATCTCGGAAGTGACTTAGCAGAGGGCGGTATTCTATAGCTTTTTCAAAAGTGTGTGTGTGTGGAATTCTTCGCACCAACTTCTTAAAGCCACGCAGCTACTTTGGAGATATGGGGTTTCTCAATCATCTCTGGCTTCTTCACGATTTCTGGTTTGGCCTGCGAGGGGTGTCGACCGACACAAGGTTGGTGTCGATCGACACAAGGCTCATGCGTCGGTTCTTCAGGTTGGTATCGATCGATATCGGCAATGGTATCGATCGACACTGACAAATCAGGTTCGGAATCACCTTCGACAGAGGTTTCGAAGTTTTCTGCACTTTGTAAGGTGATTGCATTGACGTACTCTTTCTGTGCCTGAGTCGTCTTTCCCTTGACAGCTGCTGCAGTATGAGCTACTTGCGTTTCCAACATTTTCTGATGAGTATCGAGAGCATCAAGCCTTCCACTCAGATCTTTGTACACAGCATCTATCTTTTCGTTGAGGTTCACTGTGAGTTGCTGCTGTCCTTGAACTAGCTGTTTAAACATAGATTCGATCTTGCTATCTGGAAGCTTAGCAGGTACATGTTGATTGAATGAATTCCCATAGTTCCTGGTGTACCCACTGTTCTGAGATGGTTTCTGACCAAACTGGTTCGAACCTCCTTGCTGAGAGTTGTTGTTGAAGTTTCGGTTGTTATTGAATTGATTCCTGTGACCCTGAAAACCAGAACCACCAATGTAATTAACATCTTCTACTTCACCCTCGTTGAATACCTCGACATCTGCAGCAAAGTGAACAGCCTTTTGTGACTTGCCCATCAGAAGACTCTGCATACAATCCAACTTAGCTTGAAAATCGGCAATCTGTGAACCATCCATGTTGCCAGCTAGCTTCTTCCGCTCAAAATCAGCATTCTTGGTGCTATTGCTAGACGCCAAGTTCCCAATCAGGACATAGGCTTCATCAGGATACCTGGTGTTGATGTTTCCATTGCTCGAAGCATCCAAAGTCATCTGGTACCTCCAATCAAGTCCTCTAAAGAAGAATGCCATCAGCTGAACATCAGAGTGTCCATGATGTGGACAATCTCTCTGATATAATTTGAATCTCGTCCAGGCAGCCTTGAACGCCTCAGTAGGTCCTTGAGAAAATTGGGAGATTTTGTTCCTCAGATCCTCGGATCTTGCATCATCATAGAAATTGGTCAGGAAAGCGGTCTTAGTCTCCTCCCAAGTAGTCAGCGATCCGGGAGGTAACTGCTTCATCCAGTAAGTTGTTTCCCCACCAAGAGAGTAAGGGAAAAGCTTGCAGAAGAGGTAGTAGTAGGACACTCCATTGCTCTTGATGCATGTGACCAAATCCTCGAACCTCTCAATATGATCCATGGGATATTTGCTGGAAAGACCATGAAAAGGGTGTTGTCCCACAAGAGTGTAGTATGCAGGTTTCAGCTCAAAGTCATTCCTCGGAAAAGCAGGAGGACGAATCGCATATCGATTTGCATAAAACTGGTCAGGCCTGTTGCACTCACCAATCGTTCTACCACGACTAACCACAGCGTTTCCAGCATTCACTACGTTCGCGTTCCCTGCGACAACATGAGCAGGTGGAATGATGTTCCCCTCTCCATCCAGACGGTGTGCTCTCTCATTGCACAACCGACCCTCTTGGTCTATGTAAGCACCAACAGCATCTTGAACCAACTCTACTTGATCGTTGTTCATCCTTGCTGGTTTCTTTGCTCTTCTGTTTGTGCGTTCCAAAAGTTCTAGCTGCTCGAGGGACATATCAACTAGCTGAGTGCTCTTGCTCTTTCTGGTTTCGCGATTAGGCATACACCTGAAAGCAAGAGTCAAAAACGTTAGTAACTCGGTAACACGATGAGTATCGACCGACACTGGGTGGTGTCGATCGATATCAACAAAAAGAAAACGACGAGTATCGACCGATACTAGATAGTATCGACCGATACCGACGAGCTTAGTCAAAATTCTCAGACTAAAATCTAATGGCGAATTGAGTCCCCGGCAACGGCGCCAAATTTGATATGCTCAAATTAATACCCTAAAAGTAGTAAACAGTAGTTGCAGTAAAGTAGGGGTCGAACACAAGGACTCACAGAGACACACAATAGATTGTATAGGTGAGAATTACGCTAAACGATCAATGATATTGAAAACAGAATGTAAATTAAAATGGTTGTAAATTCAATTGGAGAAAGAGAGGCTCAGGGTATTTCTCAGGGAATCAATGAATGCAGATAAACTAACTAGTCAGGATTCAGATTTAGCGCGGTTCTTGAACTCAAATCACTAAGATATAATTAACCAACTTCCGTTGCGAAAACTATCTAAATCTAAATCGTAGGAGTTCCAAATTCCTTTGCGAATCCTAAAGTCTAAATCAGCTTTTTAAATCAGGTTTGATTTGGTCACAAAACAACTAAACCAAATTCCTTTGCGAATAGTTATTTTGCTCACCTTAGGTTCTATCAGGTAATTAATCGCACTTCCGCGCCTAATCAATTATCATAAGATCTAAGTTCTAGGTGGTCAATGTAGACTTAGCTTTGCAAACAACCTACGGTGAAGAACTAATTCAGATGGTGAATCCTATTAACAATCAATCTAGCATTCAGAGATAACCCTATTGAGAATCAGGAACCTAACAAGAGATCTACTCAGACATGGAAATTGAAGCAATAAACATGTTTGAATAAATCATTAAATAAAATAGAAAGAGTAACAAAAGGGTTCGAAATCTTCTCTCGGACGAACATAGTTTCAGACTTGTCTCCCTTCAAAAGCTCTCTCACAAAACCAAAGTAGAATAAAGCGTAATGAAAGCGTACAGCCAAAGTGGCTGTAAAATCCTATTAAATAACCTAAATCACGTTTTGGAGCTTCTTGTAAATAATAAAGACTTATGGGCAATTTTGCAATTCTTTAACTCTTCATTAAAGTCGCAGGTCGTGTCTGCTTCGATGAGTATCGACCGACACTAGGCAGTATCGATCGACACTGAGACTTCAAATCAGGTACTCAGCTACACGAACGTGTGCTTTTCTCCAAAATGCTCCAGAAAGCTCCAATATCTCAAATTATGCTCTAAACGTGCTAAAACCTGTAAAAGACTCTAAAACACTACAAAATAGTTGAAAGACTCTATAAAACGGACTTATATCATGGCTTAAACAGGGTAAAAACCATGATATATCAGATAATTCCACCTATCATCTACTGGGGCCAAACAATGCATCACGAAGGGAAAGATCTCACATATAGGTGCCGCTGCCGCTCCTACCACCTCATCGGTTTTCAGTCCAATGATGCTGTCCCATATATTTATGTGCCTATCCGGGATAAAAATCATAATAGCTATCCAATGATTTTCCCCAACGTGCATGGCAGTGTAGATGTAATCAATTTCCAGCCCCCAAGTCTTATTTGATTTCAGGAATAAGGGTAGTTCACCAGTATGGTAATCCCATACACTAGGTGGCAGCCTCCTTGCCGTGGGCATCACATTTTCTCCTTCGCCGCTCTCCACAAAATGTGCATAATGTTTCTTCCACAGATTACCCAGCAGTGTGTCAATGAAGGTCAGCCTCTCCGACCTGAACCATTCCGGGTGTTCGTGTTGTCGAAGCCTCATCAGATCAATCCCATCATCTATTTTCTGCATTCAGTCAATATTGTGTAAAAAATGTCAGACTTAATCAAAAGTCTAAAGAAACTCTAAAAGAGAGAACACCAATGTCAGACAGCAAAACAAGTCTGAGAAAAGAAATTCTTTCACCAGACTTGAAAAGAAGTCTGACACCAGACCTCTAAAGAAGTCTGAAGGAAGTCTAAAAGAGATAACAACAATGTCAAAATACAAATCAAGTCTGAGAACAGAAAATCATTAAACCCGACCAGATTATATAGTAACCGTGTCATGCAGCCATTCCTTGGGGGTGCGCAGATCGTAGTACCAAGATAGGGATGTGTTCACATCCCTCTTCGGATAACCCCTACAGAATATATTACGCGTGTTAGACATCGAGCTAATTATTCTAAAATATAGGTAGAGTGTGACGACATACGGCAGTTATTTGACGTGATCATTAAGTGTCTGCACTTCCGTCCTGGTTGCCGGTACACAAGGATCATATGTCGGTGTTATCTGCACTTGGGTTGAGCTCTTTCTCTCCTTCTTATCATGCTCTTTATGTTTGAGTTCTTGAGCCTTCGCCTTTACATAAGCTCCAGCAGCTGCCTGCTTAGTGTCTTGTTTCGACATATATGCAGCATCGAAGTTTACGCCCGTAGCCACCTTATCGACGATAAGAACACTCTGTTCGCTACCCACGACACTACTCTGCATTTACAAAATAAAAAAAACCACCTCCGTCAGACTGCAATAAAAGTCTAAGACAAATAATCTAACACTATCCACGCCACCTACAGACTGCAATATAAATCCAAAACACAATCAGACTTCTAAAGAAGCCTGACAAATATTAAAATAACACCAAAATCAGACCTAAATCTCAGTCTAATACCAGATAACCATGTTCACATCAAACACAACAACAAAGCGAAATAACTAGTTATTAGTTGCACATAGGTTCATGTTTTTACAAACAACTATCACACTTATACTGCATATTAAGCAACGGCTTTGTCCTTAAGTCTTCGACTACTTCTCCTTTCTTGAACATTTTTTGGTAGAGGGTTTGGGACACTAACCCCAACATCCACCACAGTCTGAATCTTGGCCTCAGACGGTTGGGCAGGGTTGTCTTCAGCCAGGGCTTCCTTTGCATCCTTGATATGCTCAAATTAATACCCTAACAGTACTAAAGCAGTAGTTGTAATATAGTTAGGGGTCGAACACAAGGACTCACAGAAATCGCACAATAGATTGTATAGTATCGAATTAAGCTAAGCAATTCAGATGTAATTGAAAGCAGTACAGAAATTAAAAGTGTTGTAATTCAATTGGAGAAAGATAGGCTCATGGTATTTCTCAGGAAATCAATGAATGCAGATAAACTAACTAGCAGGATTCAGATTTAGCGCAGTTCTTGAACTCAAATCACTAAGATATAACTAACTAACTGTCGTTGCGACAATTATCTAAATCTAAATCCTAGGAATTCCAAATCTCTTTGCGAATCCTAAAGTCTAAATCAGCTTTAATATCAGGTTTGATATGTTCAAAAATCAATTAAACCAAATATCTTTGCGAATAATCAATTTGCTCACCTAAGGTTCCATCAGGTAATTAATCGCATTGTCATTCCTAATCATTTATCCTAAAATCTAAGTTCCAGATTCGTCAACCTAGAATTAGCTTTGAACACAACCTAAGGTGAAGAACTAATTCAGATGGTGAATCCTAATAAACTAATCAACCTAGCATTCAGAGAAAACCCTTATGAGAACCCTGAACCTAAAGTGGATCTACTCAGACATGGAGATTGAAAGCAACATGATTGAATAGATCATCAAAGAAAACAATAAAAACAGGAGTTCAGAGTTGTCTCCTCAAAAACCAAAGTAGAATCAAGAGTAATGAAAGCGTAGAAAAATAAAGCATAGCCAACAAAGTGGCTGTAAGATCCCTATAAATAACCTAAATCACGTTTTGAGGCTTCTTGTAAATATCCAAGACCTCTGGACCAAGTTGCATTTCTTCAACTCTTCATTAAAGTCGCGGGTCGTGTCTGCTGTGATGAGTGTCGATAGATACCAAGGGGGTATCGATCGATGCTCGACGTGAAATCGGGTACTCAGCAACACGAACTTCAGCTTTGCTCCAAACTGCTCCAGAAAGTTCCAATATCTCCAATTATGCTTCAAACGTGCTAAGACCTGTAAAGGACTCTAAAACACTACGAAATAGTAGAAAGACTCTATAAAACAGACTTATATCATGGCCTAAAAGGGGTTAAAAACCATGATATATCAACTCCCCCAGACTTAGCCTTTGCTTGCCCTCAAGCAAAACATAAAACTAAACCAGAGAAAGAGGTTTGAAAAAGCGGAGACTCACTTGTTCAGGAACCATCGCAGAGGTCCTTTTCCCAAGAACCCAAATGTTATCTAACCAGCTTTCGATCTAACCACCATGTACTTCTCCGTAGACATTCGCAGCTTTTCCAGACTCCACACATTATCTCGCAACATAGTTTAAATAAAGCCCTTATCACCAGTTCCATCGCTGCAGCCAATGTTCAAGAACCTTCTAGATTCTTTACCAGACAATATCATGACAAGGAACCACCCAATTTCACACTTTTTTGTATCACTTTCTCTCCCCCAGACTTATTTCTTATTATGTTCTCTTTTTTTTTTAGATCTGCATATACACATCAAGGTCCGAAACGCGAGTATTGATGGCGTTTGCCACCGAATCCCCTGTTCTTCTCTCTCTATGTATCAAAGGTTTAGGCGAATAGTGGTATCACGAGAAATTTTTCTAACCTCGCTTTCAATCTTTGTGTGATCATTCCCTCTTAAGTAGAATAGTGGGATCGCTGGAAATTTTCCTAACCCTCTACTCAGAAGAAAATCATTTCATCTTTTATGCTCTTATTTATTAACTTATAACAGGGGAGAGAGATACCATTACTCTAAACACATGGGTTCCTTTATCAGATATGAATGATGAATCAAGCTCTTTAAACACTAACCACATTGATGAAGTGCAAAAAATTTGGCTCAGGCTTCAGAAGAACTCTGCTGGAGACATGGATGTTTTCTAGTCAACTGGTCAATCTTTGGATTTTTCATTAGTCGATCTAGAACCGATCCTGAAACGACCGCATTTTTTTTTTTTTAATTAAACAACGATAATTAAACAACACAAGAACAATACAAGTTCTACAACAGTGAAAGCAACAACAACAACGAAAAACAACAACCACCACAAACCCCGGGTCCTAATCATCCCCTCTTCACTGCCTCGATTCCACGATCACGCCTTATCTTTACCTGCATCGACAGAAGTGATTCATCAACATTTGGCTAACAAAACGCTGAGTGAGAGATCATCCCAACAACAGGCTAAACAATAAGCACAATCAACAACAATTATCAATTATCACGAATTAATTAACACCAATTAAAACTTCCAGCACCAAAAACAACCGGTATCGATCGATGCCCAACAACACACGAATCCCGAAAAGGGACTGGTATCGATCGATACACCCCTGGTATCGATCGATACCCACACAACTCGAGTCCACCGACAAGAGACTAGTATCGATCGACACACACATGGTATCGATCGATACCCACCTGCAATTCACAACCCTCCGCGAGATCTAAACCCAGAAATCGCCAAGACCACACACGGAAATCATCAATCAAGCTTAACAAAGCATCACACAAGCTTAATTGCTAACCTTTGGTCCCAACTCACCTTAAATCGGCTGGATCGAGCTCTAGAAGACCTCTCTCGCTTCCGTTTAGCTCACCAAGACCAAACTCTTCCAATCTCTTCTTCAAGCTTCTCCCAAGCTCGAATCTCTCTCGATCTCGCAAGATCCAAGCTTCACCAAGCTTCTTTCCTTCGCTCTCGCTCCCCTTCTCTCTCTCTCTCTCTCTCTCTCTCTCTCTCTCTCTCTCTCTCGCGACCAAGACTTTATTTTCCCAAAAGAAATGGTTTTCCACGCGCAAGAAGAGAAGAGGAAGAAGATATAAAGAGAAATCCCGACTGGTTTCGATCGATACAGCCCAGTATCGATAGATACTATCCGGAACAAACCCGAATTAATTATTTAATCCAAATAATCAATACTTCCGGAACGCGGGCGTTACAATTCTCCCCCACTAACTTAGATTCAACCTCGAATCTTCGTTACCGTTCATCTCCCATGAACCGTTCATCTCCAATGAACCTCAATCGTCGCAACGATTACACAAACCTTGGCCAACCCGGCCATCTCAACACTCACACGAGGTCCAAAAACCAACCTCCGAGGTTTCCCACTCAGTTCTTATGCTTATGACACCGTGGCATCACATGTACTTATTGCTCAACACACGCCAACCCAATCACTCAAGACACCGCATCATCTCCGAGTTCCGAGCATCAGCCATATCCCGCAGGATATCCACCATACCTCGCAAGGTATCAACCATACCACATCACCCAAGACACCGCAGCATCTCCGAGTTCTGGGTATCTGCCATACCACTCCACTCGGTAATATAACCTATAAGAGTCTCAATACCCCATACCACTCAATTCTAGGGAATATATCCTACGTCTAGGACATACTCCTTACGAATCCACGGTATCACGTATCACTCTAGGCTATAAACCTCCCGAGTCTGGGTAAATCGCCACTCACACTATCAAGACACACAGTCCTGCGAGCTATCGGCACCAGAGGAACCAGTCCTCTCAACGAGCAATAAGTCACATATCTCTAAGCATCTCGACTGAACTACCTCTCGTGATCCGTGTAAATCCTCGCAAGGCAACACCGACATCACCCATATTCCATACCCGGAATATCTGCCGTGCATGACCAATAACCAGGCCACCGCACCACCCTTGCGCACCTTCCAGTGTCGGCTTGCTTTAGAAAGACTTGTCAAGACAACTATGACTAGG
This sequence comes from Eutrema yunnanense, assembly GCA_002933935.1. NCBI lineage: Eukaryota > Viridiplantae > Streptophyta > Magnoliopsida > Brassicales > Brassicaceae > Eutrema > Eutrema yunnanense. The sequence goes on along the minus strand of PKML01020594.1, from coordinate 29,736 downwards.
CTACCTTTAACACCCAACAACTCTCTGCAGTAGGTCATCAATACAAACGTAATAAAACAAACAAGTACCATACACCTGCAATCCGACCCACCACACAGAACCGCTAAGTGAAATAACCCGGTCTCGTCACTCGACTCATTTTTCCGAACAAGCTTAACTGAAACACGCAACGCTCACAACAGCAATAAGAACATCCATCTTATCACTCTCTTGCATTAACGTTTCTTACCCCAAACGTAATGCAAAGCCGTGACTCCCAAAGTCACCAATAATAAGAAATACTCATCTTATTATACATCATAATGTAACATCATTCTACACAACGGAAATACAAAATGAAACACACATAGCAGACAGCTACAACCGAAACTGGAACCTCTCGATGGAACTCAAGCCACAGCTTGCTTCTGGAACCACTTCCGGAACCTCGTTTCCATCCTAGCCTCTGGCTCCCAAGTTTCCTCCTGCACCCCATCATAGTCCCACAGAACTCGCATCATCGGAATCCTCTTCCGACGAAGCTCCTTGACCCTCCGCTCAAGAACTCTCAAAGGTCTCGCCTCAACGGTCATATTGGGCGGGAGATCTGACGGAATCTCAGCCAATACCTCGTCACCCCTATGCAAACACTTCTTCAGCATCGACACATGGAAGACCTTATGAAATGCTTGCATAACCGCGGGTAACTCCAACCGATACGCTACCGGTCCAACACGCTCCACAATCCGGAACGGTCCCATATACCTCAGACTCAACTTAGTCGCAACAATGGACCTGTTCGGACCTCTCAGTAAAGCCATCTTGAGATACACACTATCTCCCACCTCAAACACAAGCTCTTTCCGCCTCTTATCGGCATAACTCTTTTGCCGATCTTGGCCCTCTTTCATGTTCAGCTTCAAAACCCGGATCTTCTCCGTGGTTTCCTGAACAAAACTCGCACCCAAAGTGCTCCTCTCCCCCACTTGTGTCCAACACAAGGGGGTACGACATGGCCTCCCATACAGAGCCTCATATGGAGCCATCCCAATACTCGCCTGGTAACTATTGTTATACGTAAACTCAACCAAGCTCAAGTGATCCACCCAGTGACCACCCCAATCCAGCACGCACATCCTCAACAAATCCTCCAGAGTCTGGATGGTCCGCTCGGACTGCCCATCTGTCTGAGGATGATACGCCGTGCTCAGGTGCACTTTCGTGCCCATCTCTGCCTGAAACGCATTCCAGAACTCCGATGTGAACTTAGGATCCCGGTCCGAAACAATGCTCACCGGTACTCCATACAGTCTCACAATCTCCTGCACGTACTTCCTAGCCAACACTGCTGCCCCATCGGTCTTCTTAATGGCCAGAAAACGCGCACACTTGGTCAATCGGTCAACAATGACCCAAACAGCATCCTTGGTCCGAGAAACTGGTAAACCCACCACGAAATCCATCGTGATCATATCCCACTTCCACTCTGGAATGGGTAAACTCCGCAACAAACCACTCGGGACCTGGTGCTCCGTCTTCACTAACTGGCACACAATGCACGACGCAACCCAGTTAGCCACATCCTTCTTCATCCTGACCCAATGATAATAGCGCTTGAGATCGCGGTACATCTTAGTCGCTCCTGGATGAATCGCGAACATACTCGAATGAGCCTCACTCAGGATCTCTCGCCGCAAATCCTCATCCAAAGGTACGCATACCCTCCCACTAACAAGGATAGTGCCGTTCGCAGATACCTGATACTCAGAA
>PKML01020594.1:16408-26854 GCA_002933935.1 Eutrema yunnanense | reverse complement strand
ACCTCCACGAAACCCAAACTCACACCGGGCTCGCTCCGTAAATTAGCCTTCTCGGCCAACTCCGGGGAAACGAAGCAATGCGATGCTCCCGTGTCAAACAACACATGACACTCTACACCTCCAACACACAAGGTCCCTGCACATATACATGTGCCGAGAACCTTAACACCCCAACAAGCACGACATTCCCCAACACATAATTAAACTTAGATGAGTCTAAGAAAATACCTGTAATCGGCCTGGAACTCGGCTCTCCGGACTCGGCGATGGAGTACACTCGAGGCGCTGATGCCGCCTGCCTGACGGGCTGCACCACCGTGGTCTCACTCTGCCGCAACTGGGGACACTGAGGCCTGATGTGACCCGCCTCCTTGCAGTGATAGCACACTCGAGAATCCACTCGCACTCCGCCCTTCTGAGGACAGCTCGCCACTCGGTGATCCATGCTCCCACAACCAAAGCAACCCGGACAACCCCGACTACCACTCGAAGCGCTCTCCCGCTTCCGCTTCTGTCCTTGCATCGGCTTACTACTGCCTCTGCTCGGACCGGACTGCTGCTGCACAGATCTCGCCTGAAAACTCGGTGTAGCCACTACCACCTCGTCCTTCAGACCCTCCTCAAGCAAAGTCGCAGACTCAACCAACTCATGAACCGTGCAAAAAAGCCTCACCATGCAACGGTTCCTCAAGTCAACCCGAAGACCCATCAAGAATCTCTGCACACGGGCCGACTCACTCTCACCCGCTCGTCTAACATAAGACCCGAGCCGGATGAACTCCACCTCATACTCGCGTACCGACCGATCTCCCTGAGTCAAACTCGCAAGCCTCGACCCTAACCGGTTGAACGCCTCCTGAGGAAAGTACTTGGAGTTAAACTCCTCCACAAAATCCGCCCAAGCCATCGCGGCCTGAACTCTCCGTGCTGCCACACCCCTCCACCAGAGATGCGCATCACCCTCCAGATAATGGATCGCAATGTCCACCTGGTATCCCGCGGGACACCTACTCGAGAGGAAATTCCTCTCTATCCTCCTCAACCACGCATCGGCGTCCTCAGGATTAGCACCTCCAGAAAAGAACCCCGTGCCAATCCTCTGCATCTGCTCCATCATCCTAAGGTGGGATGGGAGCTCCTCAGCAACCGCAGCTGCCACCAGAGGCTGAGCCTCCACAACTACCGGAACTACATGAGCCTGAGCCGGTACCCTCTCTGGCAACCGCTCCAACAACCTCGTCAACAGATCCGCTATGCGATCATCTCGGGCCCGAGCATCACCCGCTGCTACACCCGCAGCACCCGCTGGAACACCAGCCACACTAGCGCTCACGCCAGCCACACCCTCAGACCCAACCTGACTCGCGCGCGAATCCTCGACCTGCTCCTCCGGTACACGGCCACGACCCCTTCCACGGCCACGACCTCTACCACGCCCTCTAGCCATCTGCACACGTGCAGAAGCACAAGCTAAGAAACTAAGAACAATCATCACAATAAAGATACTCACCGTGGAATCTCACAAGGCTCGAAGAGGATGAATCTAAGACCCCACACAACACCCAATTTATTCTAGAACCACCTAGGCTCCTAGAACTGTATGGGCTCTGATACCAAACTGAAACGACCGCATTTTTTTATTTTTTTAAATGAAACAACGATAATTAAACAACACAAGAACAATACAAGTTCTACAACAGTGAAAGCAACAACAACAACCACAAACCCCGGGTCCTAATCATCCCCTCTTCACTGCCTCGATTCCACGATCACGCCTTATCTTTACCTGCATCGACAGAAGTGATGCATCAATATTTGGCTAACCAAACGCTGAGTGAGAGATCATCCCAACAACATGCTAAACAATAAGCACAATCAACAACAACTATCAATTATCAAGAATTAATTAACACCAATTAAAACTTCTAGCACCAAAAACAACCGGTATCGATCGATACTCCCCTAGTATCGATCGATGCCCAACAACACACGAATCCCGACAAGGGACTGGTATCGATCGATACACCCCTGGTATCGATCGATACCCACACAACTCGAGTCCACCGACAAGAGACTAGTATCGATCGACACACACATGGTATCGATCGATACCCACCTGCAATTCACAACCCTCCGCGAGATCTAAACCCAGAAATCGCCAAGACCACACACGGAAATCATCAATAATGCTTAACAAAGCATCACACAAGTTTATTGCTAACCTTTGGTCCCAACTCACCTTAAATCGGCTGGATCGAGCTCTAGAAGACCTCTCTCGCTTCCGTTTAGCTCACCAAGACCAAACTCTTCCAATCTCTTCTTCAAGCTTCTCCCAAGCTCGAATCTCTCTCGATCTCGCAAGATCCAAGCTTCTTTCCTTCGCTCTCGCTCCCCTTCTCTCTCTCTCTCTCGCGCGACCAAGACTTTATTTTCCCAAAAGAAATGGTTTTCCACGCGCAAGAAGAGAAGAGGAAGAAGATATAAAGAGAAATCCCGACTGGTATCGATCGATACATCCCAGTATCGATCGATACTATCCGGAACAAACCCGAATTAATTATTTAACCCAAATAATCAATTCTTCCGGAACGCGGGCGATACAGATCCTGTAACAATGTGCACTCAAAAACAAAATCACATCAATAGGTTCAAGCACAGGATCATCATCTCCAACAAGTTTTGACTCAATAAATCGATTTTGACTCGATAAAACAACTGACTCTAAGAAAAACAAAAACAATGTCAGCAGACACCTACCCCAGACTTGAACAACACTGTCCCCGGTGTTATCTGGCCTAGAGTCAGTGAAAGAAAACAAAAGAAGAGAATAAAATTGGGAAAAACAAGAAGTTACCTTGCTGGAACATCGAGTATCGATCGACACACAGCCTGGTATCGATCGATACCAGGCTTAAATCGACTTGATGAACTTTTCCATTCGCGTAGGGTGTCGACTGATACCAACAGGGTATCGATCGACACTGAGGCGATTTCGAGTTTTGCTTCTCGTTCATTCTGACACAAATACAAAACAAAAATTGAAAAAGAAAAAGACTCAAAAATAGACTCACCAGTGGGTTGCCTCCCACCAAGCGCTCGTTTAACGTCATTAGCTTGACTGTAACGCCCTCAGGCAGGATAAGAATGGGAGATTGCACCGAAACATGCTCCACAACTTGACATTGCTATCTTCAGAGTTTTGCTCAACAAACCCTCCACAAACTCTTGTCCTTTTTCCTTCAGCTCTGAAGTAAGAAGTACTCTAGCCTTAGAAAATGGTTTCGAGGCTCCTTTGCACTTCACCTTGTACTCAATCGAATCTCCATCATAGTTCTGAGGGGTCAAAGTGACATGGGGATTCTCGACTCTTTTGCTCTTCACCTTCTTCTTTGTTGCTTTAGCCTTCTTGACAACTTCCTTGGGGATGCTGGGCGGTTCAATCGAGACGTCTGTGCTAGTAGGCACGTAAGGAGGCTCTTCCAAAAGATCAACTGCTAGCGACTTTTCTGTAACAACCTCGATGCTAGAGACACGTGTGGGAGCACCTCTAGGGGGAATGACATCATAATAGACCCCTTCGTCAATGTAAGAGAAAGAGATTCTCTTATTAGGCGTGTCTATGATTGCGCCAGCAGTAGCCATAAACGGTCGTCCCAGGAGTAAAGGTATACGAGATATTGCACTCATCTCCACAACCTGAAAATCAGTAGGCACCAGACAATCTCCTACTTTGACAAACAAACCATGGACAGTACCGTATGGAAGCGAGGTAGAATCGTTTGCGAATGTGATAGATGTCTTTGAAGATCGAATATCAGCGCCCAACCGTTCTGCAATTGCCCTTAAGATGACATTGACACTAGCCCCTGAGTCAACGAGAGACTCTTTGAACTCAACTCCAGAGATAGAGCATGGAACTACGAATTTCCCTGGATCTTCCCTTTGGGTCAACTGTATTAGTGGAGGTGGTGCACCTCTAGCCTAAATGAAGAGTGCCTTAATCTCTTCCTCAGTTTCTCTGCAATCTTTGAAGTGACTTAGCAGAGGACGGGACTCTAGAGCTTCTTCAAAAGACGATTCCTGGGAGATCCTTCGTACTATCTTCTCAAAGCCACGCAGCTGCTTTGGAGAAATGGGATTTCTGAGGTGTTGAGGAATAGGATTCAGCTTCTTGGGCTTGCGAACGCTTTCTTCGATCAACTCAGGTGTTTAATTTCAGAATTTCTGGCCCGATCTGCGAGGGGTATCGATCGACACCAGGTGGGGTATCGATCGATACTATCGCTGTTGAATCGTCCTCGGCAGATATATCATCATCAAGAGGAAGCTCCACAATCAGCTTATCCAGCATAGCCTGGCATCTGGCGTCCTCTACCTCCTTCTTAGTCTTCCCAGCAGCTCTGAGATAAGGTATCCTCGGTATATAGACTCTGTCTGCAACTACTTTAGGCACCACAGTCGAAATCTCAGGTGTCTCCTCAGAAATCGCCTCAGTATTGACCGATACCAATGGGGTATCGATCGATACACGGGTTTTAGAAGTATCCCGTTTCAGAATTGTAACTGGCATCGATCGACACCTTGGAGGTATCGATCGATGCCTTGGCGATTTCAGGATCCTCATCGAAATTTTCTGCACTTGAGGAGATCGCATTGACGTATTCTCTTGGATTTTCAGTTCTCCCTGGAAGAAAACCTTCATGCCTCTTCACAGCTACGGCGGTCTGAGCAACCTGAGTTTCCAGCTTCCTCTGAGAAAGATTGACAGTTTCAATTTTCCCATTCAGATAGTCAATCTTGCCGTTTAGATCAGTGTACAGATGGTCAATCTTCCCATTGAAATCCACTTGCAGTTTTTGCTGTCCCTGAAGAATCTGCTCAAGCATGGATTCCATCTTATTATCCGTAGACTTTGGAGAGATGGGCTGGTACGAAGAATTTTCCGTAATTGCGAGTGTTGTTACTGAAGTTCCGGTTGTTTTTGTACCCAAATTGCTGACCCTGAAATCCAGAACCACCAACGTAGTTACAATCTTCCATTTCATCTCCACCGATATTATTGACTCCATCAACAAAGTGTACAACCTTCTTCGACTTCCCAATCAAAATATCCAGCTTGGCTTGAACTGCAGCAATCTGCGATCCATCAATTCCTCCAGCTTGCTTCTTACGCTCGAAATCAGCATTCTTGGTGTTATTGCTAGACGCCAAGTTCTCAATCAGCACGACCGCATCATCTGGATACATGGTGTTGAAGTTCCCATTACTCGCAGTATCCAAAGCCATTTGGTACCTCCAATCGATCCCTCTGTAGAAGGTACCCAGCAGCTAAACCTGATTGAACCCATGGTGCGGACAATCCCTCTGATATGACTTGAAACGAATCCAAGCTGCTTTGAGTGCCTCGATTGGACCTTGAGAAAACTGAGAAATTTTGTTCCTGAGCTCTTGGGATCTCGCATCATCATAGAAATTGCATAGGAATGCATTCTTTGTCTCATCCCATGTAGTTAGTGAATCAGGAACCAACTGCTTCAGCCAATAAGCAGCTTCCCCACTAAGAGAATATGGGAAAAGTTTGCAGAAGAGGAACTCATTGGGTACTCCATTGTACTTCATACCAGTGACCAAATCTTCGAACCTCTCGATATGATCCATGGGATGTTCATGAGATAGGCCATGGAAAGGATTCTGACTCACAAGATCGTAGTATGCAGGCTTCAGCTCAAAGTCATTTCTCTGAAAAGTTGGGATGCGAATCGCAGATCGATTGGCATAGAACTGATCAGGTCTGTTGTGCTCACCAAGTGTCATGGCTCAATCAACTCCAGCATTCCCAACGTTGGCTTGTCCAGCTAGCGCGACAATATCAACAACAGCAGCAGGAGGGACAATGACGTTTCCAGCTTCATCAAGTCGCTGCCCTCTCTCATTGCACACTTGACCCTCTTGGTCTCTCAAGACTCCAGCTTCATCAGCTCTTAATACCACTGGGTTGTTCATCCCTGATGTTTGCTTTGTCTTTTTGTTTGTGCGTTCCAATTGTGCTAGCTGCTCCAAAGACAGTTCAACTAGCTGAGTGCTCTTGTTCCTTCTGGTTTCACGAACGGACATACACCTGAAACCAAAGCACTAGACAAGGCACATAAGTAACCAAATAAATACGTTGAGTATCGACCGATACCAAGTGGTGTCGATCGATATCAACAAAAAGAAATCGACGAGTATCGACCGATACTAGATAGTATCGATCGATACCGACGGGCTTAGTCGAAACTCGACAGCTAAAATCTAATGGCGAAATTGAGTCCCAGGCAACGGCGCCAAATTTGATATGCTCAAATTAATACCCTAACAGTACTAAATCAGTAGTTGTAATATAGTTAGGGGTCGAACACAAAGACTCACAGAAATCGCACAATAGATTGTATAGTATCGAATTAAGCTAAGCAATTCAGATGTAATTGAAAGAAGTACAGAAATTAAAAGTGTTGTAATTCAATTGGAGAAAGATAGGCTCAGGGTATTTCTCAGGAAATCAATGAATACAGATAAACTAACTAGCAGGATTCAGATTTAGCGCAGTTCTTGAACTCAAATCACTAAGATATAATTAACCAACTGTCGTTGCGAAAATTATCTAAATCTAAATCCTAGGAATTCCAAATCTCTTTGCGAATCCTAAAGTCTAAATCAGCTTTAATATCAAGTTTGATATGTTCACAAATCAATTAAACCAAATCTCTTTGCGAATAATCAATTTGCTCACCTAAGGTTCTATCAGGTAATTAATCGCACTGTGGTGCCTAATCAATTATCCTAAGATCTAAGTTCCAGATTCGTCAACCTAGAATTAGCTTTGAACACAACCTAAGGTGAAGAACTAATTCAGATGGTGAATCCTAATAAACTAATCAACCTAGCATTTAGAGAAAACCCTTATGAGAACCATGAACCTAAAGTAGATATACTCAGACATGGAGATTGAAAGCAACATGATTGAATAGATCATCAAAGAAAACAATAAAAACTAGAGTTCAGAGTTGTCTCCTCTAAAATCAAAGTAGAATCAAGAGTAATGAAAGCGTAGAAAAATAAAGCATACCCAACAAAGTGGCTGTAAAATCCCTATAAATAACATAAATCACGTTTTGGGGCTTCTTGTAAATATCCAAGACCTCTGGACCAAGTTGCAATTCTTCAACTCTTCATTAAAGTCGCGGGTCGTGTCTGCTGTGATGAGTGTCGATCGATACCAAGGGGGTATCGATCGATGCTCGACGTGAAATCGGGTACTTAGCAACACGAACTTCAGCTTTGCTCCAAACTGCTCCAGAAAGCTCCAATATCTCCAATTATGCTCCAAACGTGCTAAGACCTGTAAAGGACTCTAAAACACTACGAAATAGTAGAAAGACTCTATAAAACGGACTTATATCATAGCCTAAAAGGGGTTAAAAACCATGATATATCAATCCTCTATCGCTGAAGCTTCTTTTTCAGGTCCTTTTTGGTTTGCAGCTTCAACAACCGCGGCAGGCTTAGTAGGCTTCACAACAATTTTTTTGGGTGTAATATTCTTCCGCATAGCCTTTTTGCGTTTCCCCTCCCCAGCCTCACCACCATCATCAACCTTACCACCATCATCTGACATCTTCTTAACACCACCATCAGACTTCTCAACACCATATTTCCTCTTCTTTTCTCCCCTTAACAACCTAACATTCTTCTCAAGTTCAATCATCTTCTCATTCACCTGCTCAAAACCTTTTTTAACAAGACTAAAAAGTTCATTCATCTTCTCACCCACCGACTTGATCAAGTAAACAACCTCACCACCATCATCACCGCCTGATTTTGCTCGCTTCTTATCATCATCAACAACTTTCCTCTTAACACCCTTTCCCTTGGCCTTCTTCAGACCACCCTCAGACTTAACCACCACAGACTTAATAAAGGGCACCTCTTTCTTGACAATTGCGAACACACCTTCAGACTTCCAGTGTTTAAAACTCCACCTCCAAGGGCGCTCAAACTCACCAAACATTGCTTTCACAATGTTCACAACTTTCTCATCATCTTCACCATCGTCCCACCGGGGGAACATGTCCTCAAACTCCTTGACGACGAAGTTGTTGACGCGGGTCTGCAAGTACAAGTCAACGAGCAAAATGTATATTAATATGTAAAAAATAAATAAAATCTACCAGACTGCATATCCCGTATGGTACAAAGTTTCAGAGTTCAAAAAGGTTTGACTTCAATATTTCAGACTGCAATTTCAGTCTGGCAACAACTTTCAGGCTGCAAATTAAGTCTAGGAAAAATTCAGACTTCAAAATTAGTCTGATAACTTATCGGACTGAATTTGCAGTCTGACATAGAGCAATCAAAGGTGAATTTTAAGGAAAAAAGGTCAGTAAAATACCTGCTTGCGCAACTCTAAATCGACTTTCTTCTGATTCCTTGATCCTTTGTAAGCCAAGAGCGGTGGGGATGGGTTATCTTGCAAGGGCATTCCATAAAGCGTAGCAATCCCGGGACAGGCCCAATATACCCATACGTTCAAGACCTCAGCGAAGCCCTCAACCTGATAGTTTTTGTCATCTTGGAGTTTTTTGTTTGCCTCTGTTTTGACAGAGTCTACCAATATTTTGAAGACCAGTCTTCCCCATGGGTATGCTTCTAACGCCCCTGGAGACAGCAGTAGCTTAGTCATGTCAGCCCTTGCAGAAACTGACCAGTGTTGAGCCTCAATGAAACTCGTGTAGATGGCTAGGTAGCCCAACAAAATCCTATCTTGCCGTTCCAGCCTCGACATCTGTTGCAAGCGTCCAGTAACTGAAAATAACTTGGCCCTACCTCGAAATCCAGCCCAATAAGCTCCCACATTACTCTCATATCGGCTGTATACTCAAGCTCCGGGTACTCCAGATTCTCAACATAGTCGCAATTGAGTCCGGTTATCTGTTGAAACTCATGGAGGGAAAACCTCACCGGTTGAAGGCCAAGAAGACACCAAAGCTCATGCTTCTTATCTACCTCTAGGTGCGTAATAAGCATGTAGTGCACCATCCTTGAACACCATACGAAGTTCAGCTCATGCCACTTCACAAAAACCCCAAAGGCTGAGTTGCGAAGCTCTTCCCACTCATCATCATCCAGCGCTTCTTGGAGAGCGTCCATGAGATCTCTTGTACGGCTGATGTAGTGTATGCTTTTGTCTAGTTGAGGCTCATACCCGGTTGTGAACATCCTTGGAGGGAATTCACGTTCTGCCATTATGTCTAAAACCTGCATCAACCACAACCAGACTCCGTTAGCAGTCTGACGAAATATAGTCAGACTCTATTTGCAGTCTGACGCAATCGGACGAATCCCAAAAATCCACATAACACAATACAACTCAAATCCAAAGATCTAAACATTATTGCTCAATTTGAATCTTTTACCCTCTATGGAAGACTTGAAGGAGCGGTGACAATGGCGAGGAGAGAGAAACCAGATCTGGAAATCAAAAAAGACAAGAGTTCAGCGCTGAGTTCTAGAAATCAGTATCGAAGAAGGTGACGGTTTGCGGCGAAGAGAGGAGTAGAACAATCTTACTGTCGAAGGCACATGAGACGATGTAAGCGACGAATTCCGGCAGCGACAACGAAGATGTCGGTTCAGTTTCTCCGAGAGAGAATCGGTGTTTTTTTTTTTGTTATTTGCTTCGGTAACTGTAAAAATGGGGGGATAAAAAATACCCTTTTATATGTGTCCTAAGCGGCGGTTAAAAAAAACGTTTTTACCACATAAAAATACCGCTTTCGCAGTCTGATGTCAGACTTCTTAACGCATTCTGATATCAGACTCTTTTAGTAGTCTGATAGTGATGAGATAATTGAGCGAGAAGTCTGGATATTTTGGGCGGCAAAATTCCCGCCTTTTTCTGCGGTTTTTTCTAATATTTTTAATTGCCACTTAGAAGTATATACTTCTACTGCGAGACTCGTTTTGCAGTCTGAAATGGTGATATTTTCAGGACCAGACTTGTGAAAGTTTTCAAAAGTTTAAGTTTTTCTGACTTCGAAAGAAGTCTAATAAATTAAAACTTCATAAACAGTTTGACATAGTAAAGAAGGACATAGATAAATTAAACCGACTTCATAATCAAATATCTCGTTCCATGGAAAAAATACAAATTTTGGTTACAAATTGTCACATATTACAAGAAACCAAAACAGATAAACATGATCAGGACGATAATAATAGCACCAACGAACGTCAGACTCTTCAACTCGACGCCACGCATTATCTGGCCACATGGCTTCTCCGTCAACCGCTCCTTCAATTGAGCTATCTCTGCCTTCGTTACCTTGACGTCATCGAGCAACGTGGACAAATACTTGTCGCTTTGAGCATTAGAAACGAACATGCCATCAATTAGTTGACCATGTTGGT
>PKML01020446.1:135269-173485 GCA_002933935.1 Eutrema yunnanense | reverse complement strand
CTCCTTCCTCTCTTCCTCTTTCCGATTTTCCCCTCTCCGTCTTTCTCGGATCCGATCTCCGGCGAGGACTCACCTGTCTTTTCGCGCTTTCTCAGCCGTCACCATGACTGACCCCAACGATGCCGGAATGGATGCTGTTCAGAGACGACTCATGTTTGAGGACGAGTGAGAAATTCAATTCCTTTTCTTCGATCTTGATTTGGGTTTGGTTTACTAAGCAGCTGTACGCAAAAATCTGTCTAGAAATGAGACAAAATTATATTGGACGAATCTAGAATTGATCCAAAATCGTGGAGAAAGCTTAAGCTGAGACTCTATAACTCTTCTCCATTCATTATAAGATATATAAAAAAAAAAAGTGTTGAATTTCTTATCATTGATACTGCCAACTTGATTTGAACGACCTGAAAAATGTAAAATATGCAATGAAATTACCATCGAGTGTTATGTGGGTGGCTGCTTGATGTTGAAGATATGTTTCATGATGATGGATGAATCTTTTGCTTTGATGCTTTAGGCGAGCTTGATCAATTGAGTCTCTTTTTCTTCTTCTTCTTCTGCAGATGCATTCTCGTTGATGAAAATGATCGTGTGGTGGGCCATGACACTAAATATAACTGTAAGTGATTTTGATTCTCCGTTTAATACCTTTGGGAAGAATGATGCCAACATTAGCTGCCTTTGGATCCATTTCGCCGATGTTTCTTGGAATGTGTGGTTTAGTAACATAGTTTCGAGCTAGTTGGAGTTTGCGTCTCTTGAAGTGCTTAATTTAGTTGATCCAGGATAATGCTGACTCCTTACCAAAACTGCAGGTCATCTGATGGAAAAGATTGAAGCAGAGAATTTGCTTCACAGGGCTTTCAGTGTGTTTTTATTCAACTCCAAATATGAGTTGCTTCTCCAGGTATTTGCTTATGATGTGAATATGGCTCTATGTTTAGAAATCCAATATCTAAATAGTGTCTCCTTCACCATTATTTTTCAGATAAATATGCTCTCTATCACACTCTTAAGTGCTCCAAGCAACTTGATCGAATGAATTTTGAAGATAACTTATGTTTTTGTTGGGCATACTATACTAGTTCTGTATTGTCTGATAGAGATAAAAATACTGTAGCTTCTGGTAGTAAGGCAATGGATTGGGTCATAATCTAGATTCAAGGGATATGTTAGCCAAGCCTGTGAAAATCACACAGCTTTATCAAATGATGATTGTATTTATTTACCAATGATTGGTTGGGGTTTGATCTGCTCGCTTCATATTACGTACCATGCCATTCTACTGAAATTATCTTCTTCTCTTCTGGACAGCAAAGGTCAAAAACAAAGGTTACTTTCCCACTTGTGTGGACAAACACTTGTTGCAGCCATCCTCTTTACCGTGAATCCGAGCTTATTGAAGAGAATGTGCTTGGTATCTTATTGGGAAACGCTTAAGAGTAGTTTATGGAACATTGTTGAAGCTTTCACTGGCGAGGATCTATTTACCTACTATTTAACCCTTCCTAACCAGTTGTAAGAAACGCTGCACAAAGAAAGCTTCTCGATGAGCTCGGTATTGTAGCTAAAGATGTACCAGTCGATGAGTTCACTGCCTTGGGACGCATGCTTTACAAGGCAGCTTCTGATGGAAAATGGGGCGAGCACGAACGTAAACAACCATTCATGTTTGATATTTTCTCTCTTACACTGCTTTGATTCTACGGGCTTTGGTTTATATAGTCAATGTAACATCCCTATCCCGGGCCTCCGAAGAAACGAGGGAACTCGTGCATGTTAGGTTAGCGGACTAACCCCGTTCGGTTAGTCGCCCGGTTTGGACCCTTGGTGAGCACACAGGATCGCCAGGAAAACGCCCAGGTAACAACAACAATATAGACTTAGCCGATCCTTGCTAACCTGTACGGAACAAAGGGAAGAGGAGGGGTGAGTAATGGGGATTACTCAGTGAGGATGAACCTTAGGGAGGCTCACTGTTCACTTCCAGACAATTACGCGAGATACTATTATGAAAATCTAGTCCTAAAACCAGCACAAACAATATGGGTAACTTCAAAGATTAATCCTAACAGAAGGGTCCGAAGACGCCGAGAGTCCGTCCCACTCTCACGACGCTGAGAACCGATGCCAAAGTACACGACCCCACCGGATGACCCATCACACAGAAGGTTCCGCATGCCAAGGTATGTACTCCACCAGTCCCATCAAAGAAATTGGTTCCAATGCCAATGTATACACTCCACCGAACAATCACACAGAAGGTTCCAATGCCAAAGCGTACGACCCCACCAGTCCCAGCAAACAATATGGATCTGATGCAAGGCATACACTCCACCGAAACAATCACAACAGAAGGTTCCGATGCCAAAGTATACGCCACATCAGTCCCAACAATAATGACTCCACAGAATTCCGGTTTACAATCTTAACATTCTTATCCGCTAAGTTCGAGACTCAAAACAGGACTCAACCAAGTTGTAACAATGGGGATCTCAATTCATATCAAACAATTCACCAGATTATTAAAGTCCATCAATCATTAGTCCATAGTCAAGTAACTTATCCATCAAGCAACAATCATCCATCAACAAACCCTAGAGACATATCTAATAGCATATGGTGGAATATAGGTAATATAGTCAATTGGCAATCAACAGAAAACACTAAACAAATCAAATAGCTTGCTTAGTGGAAAGCTAGGTTTAAAAGAAGACTTGATCAAAACAGTAAATCGAGATCTTGAATGAAAGAGAAGGGCATCTAGTCCTCACCTTGGCATAGGAGGAGGCGATGGAAGAGAGGAGAAAGATGGAGGAGGAGTCTTATCATCTGAACTCGAGGAGGAGGAGCTCGACGGAGGAGATGGTGGCGGCGTCGTCATCGCGGCAAGGAGAGAGAGAGAGCGGCGGCGAGGAGAGAGAGAGAGGAGGTGGCCGCGGGTGAGAGGAGAGAAAAAGAGAAGAGAAAGTGGCTAGGTTTTTTCTAAAGAGATTAGACAAATATTTATAGGGAATTACTTGCCCAAAAAAAAAAGGAAAAAAAAAATAAAAGGAATATTTGAGCTTATCTAAAAAAGAATATAGAATATTTGGTTGAGAATAAAAAAAAAAGGAAATCTCTGCTGGAATATTCCGGAAGGATAATTAAATCAACTTAAACCGAAATTTTGAAAGGAAATATACCGAACCGCGGGTCGGGATATTACAGTCAATGTGAAAATTTTGCAGTTGACTATCTGCTTTTCATCGTGCGGGATGTGAAGGTTCAACCAAACCCAGATGAAGTGGCTGATATAAAGTATGTGAGCAGGGAAGAGCTTAAGGAGCTGGTGAAGAAAGCAGATGCAGGTGATGAAGCTGTGAAACTATCTCCATGGTTTAGATTGGTGGTGGACAATTTCTTGATCTGGTGGGATCATGTTGAGAAAGGAACTCTCATTGAAGCTGCAGACATGAAAACCATTCACAAGCTCTAAACTTTTTATTAAAAAAGTTTTGGATCTTCCTCTTCTCATTTTGATATATATAATTTATTGTATGATAAAAGATGAAACTCCATTGATTCCAGACAAAACTGGCAAGGGATATGAATTATGAAGGAAATTGTTTGCATCCAATTTTTTTTATATATATATATTTTTACTTCTTGAATACAAACATGACAAAAAGCAAGAAGACAGAACAACATTAAAGACCACAAGATTGTCAAGTAACCTCATATATAGATTCCTTGGCGGCTAAAAAAAAAAGATAACAAAAAAAAATCTAATGATTCCTTTCTCTAAAGCTTCACCACTATCTTTGAGCTGATTTATACCAAAACTCCTTTAAAAGCACCTACTTTCTTCTCTGAAAATAGAGTTTTTCTGCATCTGAATTTCGCCTGATCCAGGTAACGAGACTTCCTTGTACACCCAGGTGGTAAATCTACAGAAATATATTCAAAAGTTTGCCTTTTTTCCTTGTGGGTTTCTACTTTTTTAGGTTCTTGCCTTCTGGGACTGAGCGAATCGCCGATTAAGTGTAGTATACTCAAATTATCGTTTGATCGATTATTTCCGCAAGGAAAGATCATGTATTGTTGATATTTCATCAAATTTCATAGATTACTTTTGATTGATTCACTCTCAAGTCTCAACTTTTGATCAAAGCTGAGAAAAATGGCGTTTGTGACCACTGCGGAAGTTTGTGACGCGAATCAAGAGCTGATTCGGAGTGGTCAGCTCCGAGCTTTGCAACCCATTTTCCAGATTTACGGGCGTCGACAAATATTCTCAGGGCCAGTAGTTACTGTCAAGGTGTTTGAAGACAATGGCTTGATCCGTCAATTCCTCGAGGAGAAAGGTAATGAAATGATTCTGTAAAACCAAAGTTCAAATCTTGATTAGTAACTTCACTACTTGCAGAGAGAGAAAGAGACTTGTGGAGATACATAAACGATTTATGATTACACAAACATTTAGTTCTTACTTTCATTTTGCAAATGGAAAACTTAATAATAATGAAAAGGGTAATACATTGAGAGAGAGAATGATTGAAAGTCAGTTCAGTCTTCCATTTGGGAAACCTTGCGTTGTAGTTTCAGGCTCTTTCAAGATCATCTGTTTTAAGTACTTTCCACATTCTCACATGTAAGATTCTATAAATGTTATTAGGAAACGGTAGAGTTCTTGTGGTGGATGGTGGAGGGAGTCAACGGTGTGCAATACTCGGAGGTAATCCCGTGGTTCAAGCTCAGAACAACGGATGGGCGGGAATTGTTGTGAACGGATGCATCAGAGATGTCGATGAGATCAACGGTTGTGATATTGGAGTGAGAGCTTTGGCCTCTCATCCGATAAAGGCGAGTAAGAAGGGACTTGGAGAACAACGAGTTCCGGTTTATATTGCAGGAACTCGGATTTGTGATGGAGAATGGGTTTATGCAGATACTGATGGGATTCTTGTCTCGCAGATTGAGTTATCCGTTTAAGAAAGAAAAAAAAGGTTCTAAATCAACTTGGTTTGTGTGGTTTTCAAATGTTGTTCTAAATCAAACATATGAATCTCGTTGCTTAAGATATGTACCTTACCCAAAATGGGTTAAAGATTAGAAGTTTTTGGTTATCTCTTTCCTTTGTAGCAAGCAAGTGAATAAAACTCTCTTATAATTTCCTTTGAAGATCTAAATATTGAGAGATATGTTTATTGAAATAAAACAACAATATTGTTTTCTTTTTAATACTCTAAACAGTAACATCGACAAACAGAACCAGAAGGAACAGCTTGGCAACCGCCACCTTTGTTTTGAGTACAACCATGAAGACACATCTGTTCACATCTTTGATCATCTTCTTTTGTATCACATGCTCCAAATTGTTGCTGATCTATGCAACATAATGGACCTGATTTGGTGACAGCCCACTCAATTTCTCTTGTTTCAGCACCTACAAAAAGACATACACGTAATTCTTCCGTTAATTACCTATCAATTTTCTTGTAAATGCTTTTTTTTGTGTGTTCCAAATGGATTTTACGAATTACTAACCGGAAAGGAGAACAGACAGAGCTATGAAAGCCAAAAGAACGAATTTTGAGTCGACCATCTTTTTTTTTTTATCTTTTCTCAACTCGATAATTTTTGTACTACGACGTGAATAATTGTGCGTTGAAAATGTGGTATATATATACAAGTATTCACTTGCTTGCTACAAAGGAAAGAGATAACCAAAATCTTTAACATACTATGTATATACACGAGGGTGATTTTGTTACTCAAAATGGGGTCAAAATGTGTAAAAGAAGATCTAATTTCATTTGGTAACGTATTAACCCAGGGGAACAAAAACGTGTTAACCCAAGGGAAAATAATGGAAAATAAATTTTGATGGAAATGGCATTAGTAAATTTGCAGAAAAAAAAAAGAATCCAATTTAAATAGAAATTAGTTTTATATTAAAGAGAAGAAGATAAATTCTTTAAAATACTACTAAAATGAGTTTTTATTATAAACATATCATCACAAGTTTTTTTCTTCTTCTAAAACTACCAATAAATGATTTTTTTCACCACAAAAACCATAAAACACTAAAAAATGAGTTTTAAGGGTTTATAATTTAAATATTTGGATTTAGTATTTTGGGTTTAGTTTTTATTTTTGAAGGTTTAAGGTTTAGTTTTGAGGGTTAAAAGTTTAGTTTTAGTTTTGTGGTATTTGTAGAAAAAATCAATATATTTATGATAGTTTTGGAGAAAAAAAACAAGTAACGATATGTTTGGAACGAAAATTTATTTTGAGAATTGACCAAAAAAATCCAATTTTAACATTAATACATGTAAAAAAAATGAGAAATACCCTCAAATAGCACAAAAAATATTTTTTGTTCTAAAACTAGCACCCTAAATTTAAAATACCAAAAATAGCACAACTAATTATTTTAAAATACTTATTTACCAAAAATAAATTTAAAATAGAATTAAACATTATGTTTGGGTTCACTATTTCCAAATTAGGAGTTTAGTTTTTTCCCTTTAGGAAATGATTATAAATCATTTTAATATTAAATTTGTGTTAATATTATCAAAATTGGTGTTATATTTGTGATTTTCACCGTTGGATGTTAAATTTGAGAATTTTTAGTTTTTTTTGTGCTATTTTGTAGAATTGTCCTAAAAAAATTAGTCGGACAAAAAAAACAAAAAAAAACCTAAATCATATTCTTCTGTTTCTGTTCGATCTACTCTTAGATAACATCGACTATGGCGGCAGAGAGATTGTCGACGACTATCTCTCTTGGAGGGAAAGGCGCTTCTCTATCTTCTTCCTCCGTCTACAAGGTTTCCGCCGGCGTCTCTCAGGTGCGAATCGACTCTTCCGCGCTCGACAGATTGTCCACCAAAAACCCTCAAATTTCTCAGAAGAGCTCCTTCGCTATCCCTCAATGCTTGACGATAGAGGAAGCTCGAGCATCTTTAGCTGTCCTCTTAAACAAGCTTCTCCTATCAACTTCTTCTCCCTCCTCATCTACCGTCCGTACGGTTCTTCCGGTTAAGATATCGGAGTGTCTGGATTCGAAGGCGGAGGGCTTTGATTTCTCCGAGATCGATTTGACCGAAGGAGAATGTACTGTGTTGGAGAAGTCGTGTGCTCCATTGATCGCCGTATGTTCGGTTATCGATCACAAATCTTCGGTCCTTTCCCAGATTGTAGACGCGGTTGCTGCTTTGAGCTGCGAGGCTACAAAGTCTGATGTGACGTCGTTTAGCTCGTTAGATTCAGGAGACGGGTATGGGGACAAAGACGCCATCGCAGTTGCTGGTGATCTCAAGGTTTTGCTAAACGGGTCTAAACTTGTTGGGAAGAAAGAAGTCGAAGCGGTTTCGAAAATCCCGAGGATTCACGGGAGATTCCGTGATGCTGGGAAGAATGTGCATGCTGCTGTTAGGGTAGAACTGAATTCCAGTGTCAGAGGAGGGAAATTTGGGTCGGGAAACTCTGGAACAGGTGAGTCTTTGGGAACAACATTGTCTGCTTTGTCAGTGGCGATCAAAAATATGGGAGAATGTTCGTTTGTTCGTGCCAATTTGTCTTTTGAGTCTATTGAAAACGAGGATCTCAAGAATGGTTTATCGAGCTTGTTCGAAAAGCGCTGTCTTGATTATGAGAGTTTGAAGAATGCACATAAGGTAGCATACAATGCCCTCTTTGATGAAGACTACTGCAAATTTGCTCACTTTGTGAATGAGTCTCTTGGGATTGTGTATAGAATTGTGGGTTGGGAAGCTGTGGCTGCCTTCTTTGCACTTCAAGGCGGAGAATCTTTCAGTGAGAAGAGTGTTGATGCTAATGGGGAGGAGTCCAAAACAGATAAGAAGGGTGATAAAAAGAAGAAGAATGAGAAAAAAACAGTCTTGGGTAAGGGGACAAGCATACTTCTCCAGTTTATCAAAGACAGGTTGCTTGTTGGAGATACAAGCGCTGGTGACCGGGTTGAGAGATTGAAGCAATGGGTGGAGAAAATCTTGGGTCTTTTGAACCTCGAGGATCATGGGTTTCCTTGCTTCTTGGATAAAGTAAAGGAGATCGTAGAAAGTAATGAAAACAGAAGACTTCCAAAGCTCCCAAAGGTACCGAAGATAGGTTTTCCTGATTGTATCTTTCCTTAGGTGGCTAAATATAGGATCTATTGTTCATCCATTAGCGGTAGCGGCTATAGAACCTGACTATATCTATTGCAGTTGGAGCACTACCTTCGTTTCTAATGCAATCTTGTCGTGGATGATTTTAATTGCTTTCGAATGAAATTTCTGTGGACTCAAACAGTTTCTTTCTCATTTGTTTGATTCATGACAGGGTACTCGTGATTTTGCGAAAGAGCAGATGACAGTCCGAGAGAAGGCATTTTCAATCATACAAGACGTTTTCAAGAGGCATGGTGCTACTGCTCTTGATACACCTGTTTTCGAATTGAGAGAGACACTTATGGGGAAATACGGAGAAGACTCAAAGTTGATTTATGATATCGCTGACCAGGTAACTATTTTGATTTTCAGTTAGTCAGTTTGTCAAGAATTATTTCAGAATATGCTTTGCTCGTAGCATCCATACTTATTATATATGCGTGATACAGGGTGGAGAGCTCTGTTCTTTACGATATGATTTGACGGTTCCATTTGCACGCTATGTGGCTATGAATGGCATCACATCATTCAAAAGATACCAAATAGCTAAAGTATACAGGAGGGATAATCCATCTAAAGGAAGATACAGAGAGTTTTATCAATGCGATCTCGATATTGCTGGTCTGTTTGAAAGGATGGGACCCGACTTTGAGATTGTAAAGATCATGACAGAACTGCTTGATGAACTACAAATTGGAGATTACGAGGTGAATTTCTTCAAATGCTTTCTTCTGAAGTAACATTCTTGCTCTTAATACTGGAAAAGTACTCTCTTTGTATTTAATAGGTAAAGCTGAGTCACCGGAAGTTGCTTGACGGTATGCTGGAGATATGTGGAGTACCACCGGAAAAATTCAGAACCATCTGTTCCAGTATCGACAAGTTAGATAAGCAATCATTCGAGCAAGTGAAAAAAGAAATGGTGAGAATCTGTTCTCAAGTCATTTATAGGTTTCGTTACTTTAAAACCAGTCGTTTTTTGGTCATATGACTTGTGTATTTCATTAGGTGGAGGAGAAGGGTTTATCTCCGGAGACGGCAGATAGAATCGGCACTTTTGTTAAGGAAAGAGGACAACCAATGGAACTATTGTCGAAACTCAGACAAGAAGGGAGCGAGCTGTTAACTAACGAGTCATCAAAAGAAGCACTTGAAGATTTGAGCATCATGTTTGAAGCGCTTGAAAGATCAAACTGCAGTAACAGAATAGTCTTTGATCTGAGTCTTGCGAGAGGTCTTGATTACTACACCGGCGTCATCTTTGAAGCCGTCTGCAAAGGAGCTGAGGTAAAATGTCCAATCACTCACACTACAGGTTTTAAGATGAACACTCTAAATAAAGTTTTGATATTTCTTAAGGTCGGATCGATCGGTGCTGGTGGGCGATACGATAACCTTATTGGAATGTTCGGGACACGGCAAGTCCCAGCAGTTGGTATGAGTCTCGGTATTGAGCGAGTTTTTAATATATTGGAAGAACTTCAAAAGCAACAAAAACAGGTACACACTTGACTTGTAGAAGTGTATATGCTCTGATCTGTTATTGGTTCTAAAACTAAAATTGGAATTGGTGGTACAAACAGGTGATTCGATCCACAGAGACGCAAGTTCTGGTTAGTATCATGGCGGATAATAAGCTAGCCGAAGCAGCCGAATTGGTGAGTCAGCTTTGGGCAGCTAAGATAAAAGCTGAGTACCTTGTGAGCAAAAGAAGGACAAAGCATTTCGATCGCGCCACGGAATCTGGAATCCCTTGGATGGTGATAGTCGGCGAACGAGAACTCAGTGAAAGAGTTGTTACATTGAAGAAGATCGTTAAAGGCAGTGAAGAGGAATTTCAAGGAGTTCACAGAGATAGTTTCGTCGACCAGTTGCTGAAACTTCTCACAACTTGAAACCCTCCAAAAAGGTAACTCTTTTTAGTTAATGTTATTACTATTGCTGGTTTATTACAGAGCAAACAAAAAGCGAAGAATCTTGGTTTCTATGTATAAGTTTCCTGTGTTGTAGTGAAAGTTCTTCTACGAGGCTTGTTTCTTCTTTCCCTCAATCTTATTTCCATTACTTCTTCTTCAACTACTTCGATCTCTGAATTTTCGGTATCCACAGCCGTTCTTGAGGCAGTGTATGGGAACAAAACTGGTCTAAAACGCCATAGAAGCGTCATTAGAATAACGACGTATAGGTACATTGAAGTCCAAACGCAAAGAGTCAAACGCCAGTTATAAGCCATTCGTTTAATCCATGGCGGGTTGGAGTTTATAACGATCTCAGCTTCATATAACTGAGGCAGTGTCCAAGTATGTGCACGCGGAATCAGAGTTGCTCTCACGGCTTTTGTCCTGGGCCATTTCTCTTGGTGCATTACCGCATCGATTCTCATTGTTTGAGCTTCGTTTGCTATTCCGGCCACAAGTGGAACACTCATCACAAATGTTCGTGCAAGTCTTATGGGTTTGCTTCTGAACCGTAACATACAAGGTTGGCTCGATCTCGCGATTGTCTCGCCTTTCAATGATAAAAGCTCTACCTTCAACTGTGCCAAACAAAACAATAAGAAAAAGGGGGGAATGATCAAATTAACCTTAACAATGAAATTCATTAACAGAGAAAACTTGGATTGTGTAACACAGTAGAATTCTTTTTAAACTTGATTCAGTCAGCAGAATTCCATAGAAACATTTGATTACTAATTATAATTTACATTTACCTGAAACAACCCAATTCTTCGGTTGAGATCAGATTCAGGCATCCAAAAAACTAACGAGACATGAACCTTATGACCAATAGGAACACTAAACGGTCTCTTCTTCGTATCGAAGCTAAAAACCGCACTTGGGTTATCTTCAGTGTAATCGAAAAACAATCTTTCTCTCACAACCACAGGCTTTTCTACATACAAACTCACAATCCCGACACCGACAGAAACCGCCAAGATCATCGCCACCACCATCACCATCGACACGTGGCATGCACCCATTACACCAAACCATGTCCTCCTCACAACCCGCGCCGCGCTGGTCTTTATCCGGGACGGAGCGCGTTTAACCGCTTTTCCCGCGGCGGAGACCGTAGCAGTTGCGCGGCGGTATGAGCGGTAGAGGAGGAAGAGAGGTGAGGTTAAGACCACGAGTGCGTTGTAGATGAGATCGGCCTGGATGTTGACTAGAACCATGAACCAATCGGCTCGTAACGGGTCAGGGATTTTGAGGTCGATGTCTAGTTCTTCCATTTTTTTTGTTTGGGATTCAAGATTCCTACGGTTTGTATTATGACATGAAATAGATAAACGTAGCTGTCTTACAAAAATTATATATATTTTGATCTGCATGTGGAAATTGAAACGTGTTGGTTCGAGTTTTTGAGTAGTGCCACGTTGTTTCAATGAGATCATACTGAAATGTGCCACAAGAGATTAGCTGCTTTTTTTTTTTTACTGGAAATATATTGATCATTTGATTCGGAAATGATTACAAATCGAAGGAGAAACGGAAATTAAACTACAAAGAGAGGATAATGGTCTATTTCGAACCTACAACACAATGAGGATGAAATTTTTTTGACATTAACAGCTTTGTCTCAAGTCATTCGAGACCATCAAAAGAAATTCCCGCACAATACATATTCTGAAGACGGGTGGGCCGGGTGGCTAACTTTTTTGACGATAACTGAAAAACAAAAATATGGTATTCTCCGCAAGTGATGATTAACTCCAAAAAGAAATCTTTTATAAGGATAAATTATTTTATCCACAAATGTTGGATATGGATTTTAGTCCGGGTTTTCAGCATTTTTTAATTTCGATAACCGATATTAATTTCATGTAAATGTAAACTAAAGCATATAAAATAACGTATAATAGAGTATAGTTATATAGTAGTGTGATATTTATACTATTACTCTAAATGATGCAGTTGGATAGTATGCAAGTATAATCCTTTTGGAGACATCAGATAAAAGAAAAAGTTACTATATAGTATGGTGTAAATAAGAGATCGATTCTTTTCAAAAGTGGAATTATCTAACCATTTTTATTTGACTAATTGAAATGGTGTTATGTTTTAGATTTATGAGTGGACTATATGATTATACTCATAGTAGAAGAATTAGTCAGTGTTAAAAATCCAAATTAACCAGGTTATTAAAAAAAACAGTAAAAAACTTAGATCATATTAGTATTTCACGAAAATAGTTTTTTTAACAAAAAGCAAAGACAGTAAATGATTGGTATACTTTCCACAAATATCGAAATTGTATTTCAGTTTGTATTATAATAATTTTGGTTTGTTTGTTGAAGTGATAAAAAGGAACAAAGGTAGCGGATTGAACGACTATGAGCAAAAGGAGCAAAAGTCTTAATGTGCACCGTACCGTACTTTATAAAAGCCTTTGACAAAAGAGGATAAATATTCTTATTATTATAATTATTTTTTTCCTACTTTTTAACGAGAGATAAATAATCTTTGCCTCGAACCTCTCGTCGCCCCCAAATCGTTCTCTCCCAATCAAAGAAATTAGGGTTAGGGTTTTCATCTCCCCCAATTCGATCTCGTAGCCGCCAATCGACGATGACAGGCAAGGCGAAGCCGAAGAAGCACACGGCGAAGGAGCTCCAGGCGAAGGCCGATGCAGCGTTGACCAATAGAGGCGGGGGAAGGGCTGGGCTCGCCGACAGGACCGGTAAGGAAAAAGGTGGTCACGCTAAGTACGAGTGTCCTCACTGCAAGATCACTGCACCGGATCTCAAGACGATGCAGATCCATCACGAATCGAAGCATCCTAAGATGCCTTACGAGGAGCCCAAGAACCTCCACGAGGCTCTAGCTGCCCCTGAATCGTCCAAACCCAAACCCGGAATCAGAGGAAGCCTGAAGAAGTGAGTTTGGATTGTGTGTGTGTTTTTGGGGGGTTCGTATCGAATTCCTTGAAAAAAAACTGTCATCTTTTTTAATGGGTTTCAAGTTGTTGATGTGAAATTATAAACTGCTATCATATAAAAGTAACTGATATCTCTGATGATATCTCTTATAAACCATATGTTCCTAGCTTGTGCCTTTTGATTCTTATCCATTTTCTCTCATCTCGTTGATTTTTTTGGTGAAAATAGTTTTGGTTCTTTGATTCAATCGGTCTGTTTATATATGCTTGTTTGCTCTTATAGCTCAGCATCTCTGCTTCTGATCATATATGTTATAGGGTAAGACAATTCATTTAGGTGAAATCTGTGAGGATTTGATGTCTGAAAAGCTTACTGAAACATTTCGCGTGTGTGTGTGTGTTCAATACAGAAACTGGCTTTTGCTGTTTTAAACTTCAAGCGTTCTTGTTTTCTTTTCATTAAAAAAAGTAAGGAAAGATTCTAATTCTCAGTGTAGCTTCAGAATGCACCATGTGCTTTAAAAAACACAAAAAAATCCAAATCAAAATTGAAATGGGCTTTGATTACACGTTATTTTATTTATCTTCCGACGACTTGAGTAATCAGAATCAAATGCTTTATAGCTTTTTGTGTCTGTTCGTGTTGGTGGTTGAGTTACTTATAAGATTTGTCTTCTAAGCCTGTTNACCGTTGGGAAATTCGTGGGAAATCGGTCGTAAATTTCCCACGGAAATTTTGGTTGGAAAAATTACCCACCGATTTCCCACCAAGTTCCCACGATTTAGTAATTCGGTGGGAAAATGGCTGTTTATTTGTAACCGAAAATATCGATCAAAATTCAGTGGGAAATTTGCGACCGATTAGCAACCAAATAAAAACCGCTGGGAAATTCGTGGGAAATCGGTCGTCAATTTACTAATCGATTATAATATTTGAGGATTTATTAGACATAAAGTATTGATTCAGATTTTTTTTTGTTTTATATTTAATTTCTATTCATTTCTCACATATTTAATATTTTGATTATATATTTAATTTATACTAATTAGTATAAGCGTGACCACATGATTTCTCACAGGATTTATTAAATATTTAATTTATACTAATTAGTTAAACCTAAATCTAAACTTCATTATCTTCTCAGCCGGCATCAAAAAAATACGAGATGCATCCTTCCTCTTCAAGAGAGATCGAGAGATCGAGAGAGAGAGAGAGAGAGAGATCGAGAGAGAGAGAGAGATCGAGAGAGAGAGAGAGACCTGAAACTGCCATTCCCGCAAGGTAACATGAGTTTCGATTCCGATTTCTGATTTTCGTTTTTTCGATTTTCGACAGATTTGAGATTCGTTTTTTCAAGTTTCGTTTTTTTCATGTTTAGTTCGATTCAGAGTTTCTCAAACTGATTCTAAATTAGATTCTTAGTCAATTCTAAATTAAAAACTATTCGTAGGTGGATTTTGGTTAAGTAATTGTTGGAAACTTGTTTTTGATTTCGGTTGAGTCTTAAGACTTCTGGGTTTCTCTTAATCATCTGTGTTGACTAAGTATCTTAATTTTTTTGATTAAGAAACACAAAAAAATCCAAATCAAAATTGAAATGGGCTTTGATTACACGTTATCTTATTTATCTTCCGACGACTTGAGTAATCAGAATCAAATGCTTTATAGCTTTTTGTGTCTGTTCGTGTTGGTGGTTGAGTTACTTATAAGATTTGTCTTCTAAGCCTGTTAGGTGATATTTTCGTTTCTATTTTGATCAGTTTTGTTTAATGGATTCACCTCTCTCTCTCTCTCTCTCTCGATCGAATGTTGTTGAACATATATTCGATATATGATTGTGAATAAGGTGACTCTGGTAAACT
Organism: Eutrema yunnanense; assembly: GCA_002933935.1. Taxonomy (NCBI): domain Eukaryota; kingdom Viridiplantae; phylum Streptophyta; class Magnoliopsida; order Brassicales; family Brassicaceae; genus Eutrema; species Eutrema yunnanense. The sequence goes on along the minus strand of PKML01020446.1, from coordinate 158,582 downwards.
ACATCTAGTATACTCGTCTCTTTACTAAACATCACGAATTTTACTTTTATAATTATAACATAGCAACTAGAGATTGTGATTGAGTTTAATAAATCAGTAATCGTATTTTAAAAAACTACTATTAAGATAATTTGACCCGTTTAACCTCTAACCATAATTAAGATAACATTACATGTAGTTTATAACATCTTTCTAGTTTATAATTAACGATGTTTATGAACAATTATCGACCAATGGAGAGATAGAGGAATTTCTGGAAGCTAGAGGCCCACAAAACCGATGAAATGGTATAAAACTGATAATGGGTCTATAATTTGAGGCCCACAAACCGGTGAAATAGTATAACGCATAAAATGGACCTATAGTAGAGGCCCACAAAATATGTGAAACAACGACGGTATCTTTGAGTTCAATAGGCTTATCCAATCATACATAATTAAGATAACAAAAGCAACCTGTGTTGTTAGTTTCTTCTTATAAATAACTGTAAGTTTCTGTGCTAACTGTAAAAGAAAAAAAGAAAAAAAAGAGAGACCAAATCAAATCCTCTGTTTTCTTAAGGTTTTCAAAACTACCCTAAACTCAAAAGAATTATCATCATCACGACAAATGTAAAGAATCAAAATCTAGAAAGAGTGAAAAAACAATATCCGATTTCCAACTTCTTTTCACCCTTTGGTGGCTTGAGGTTTTTGCTGTTCTTGGACAACATTCTCTTCTTGATACAACAACTTTCTCCTTTTGAGACCATAGCCATTGTACTGATAGATAATGCTGTACAGACATTGCCTCAATCTGAGCACATCGAAATCCTCAATGAACCTTAAGTCTCTTTGTCTCCATTTCAAACCCGCACACTTCTGGTATTCCTCAAGAACCGATGATAAGCACCAGTTTTGCACTTTCCTCAAGCATCCCACAAGACAACCTGTCCTATGCTGCAATTAGCCAGCAGATACAGAAACGACATCAGAGTCAATCTGTTAACTCAACCAAAAGCTTATGAAACTGGAGAAGGGTTTGGTTTGGTTTGGTTGTGTTACCTTTCCCCGTTTACAGTGGATGAGAATTGGATGGTTTCTAACATCTGCAAGCAAACAAACAGAAGAAGTAATGAGACAGCTAACGGAGAAGCTAATGAGACATCAAAGGGTCTCTCTTTGATTCCTTACCAACTAGGACTCTAAGGGCACTCAAGACTGTATCCTTTGGCATAGGAGTTGGAGGATCCTATGGGCGTAAAACAATCCAAACTCAGAAATCGAAGACATAACCATGATCCAAAGAAGCTATATAATCCAGCACCAGACTAAAAAAAAAACAGGAACAAGAAAGTGTGTATGTCCTTGAAGCTCTTGTACGATTCATCAATTCAATTACTGTTTTGCTTACGAAAATCAAGGGCAGATCATTGATTCCAATCCATTGATTGTAGTTAATGGATACAACAATCCAAACTCAGAAGTACAGGAAGAAGAAGAAGAAGAAGAAAGGAACTCAAAAGATTCAATTCAAACTGGAAATAAAAGGCTAGAAAGTAGAAACCATACCGTCTTGCCTTCGATTCCGAATTGGAAAAGCTTAATGTTGTTGGATTCAAGAGACTTGAGATTCTCCTCAGGGTATGGTTCAGGACACAGATAACTGTTTCCAGAAAAACCCAACAAAGAAAACTAGTTTTGTAATCAAAATCATTCTGGGTGTCAATTTCAACGACAGCAAATTTATCATCCAATTAAAGAGTAACAAAAACTTAAAAGCCATGAGAGTGAAAGTGGTATACTTTAAAGGAAAATAAACAACGACAAGGATGCGTGACTAAAGATTCTGTCTTTAATGAATAGAGATCCCTCAGGAGATTCAGAATCAGCAGTAAAAGAGAAAGAGAATCTTACATGATGGATTTAAGATTCAGGGTTGATAAGAAACCGAAATTCTCAGGCTGAGGAAACCCAGATCGGTAAATTCCGTCTTCGACCATCGAGAAATTCGGCGGCGGAATCAAAAGCTCGCCGTCGTTATCATCCACGATTAAACCCATCGAATTCAATAATCGAAATAAATCTATCAATGTGTTTCTCTCTCACTCCGTCTCTCGATTGGGAGACAGAAAACGCTAGAGAGAGAGAGAGAGCAAAAACCCCAAAATCTAGAGAGCAAAACCCCCAAAAAATACCGAAAAAACAAAACTTTTGTTAAACGATTAATGGGATAATCATGAGAAGGTTTTAATTTAATCTATAAAAGGAGACAGATTTATTCGGATTTAGGGGAAAAAGGTTAACTTTAAAAAACCGCCATTATATTACATTCTTCTTTTGTTTAGGGAATGTTTTCTCTGTAATCTCCCAGTTTATGACACGTGTCATAACTGATTGGAATAATCCTACGAATCTTATTTGACTGAGAGTCAATTTTTAGAATTTTCAGTTAAATTTTGTTCCCGTAACATCCAAGATTCGTTTTCTAGACCAAATAAAACATCCAAGATTCGTTAAAGGCCCCACAAGTCATTGTTTAGTTTAGGATTACCAACTGTTTCTACAAGTTAATTTTGCTTAAACTTTATTTTTTCTGTATCACAAATAATGTCATTTTGACACATTTAACAGATACACTAAACAATAAGGATAAAATTGTTTAATTAATACATTAAAACAATACTACTGACTCCTACTACTGACATTAAAACAATAAGGATAAAATTGTATTTTTGTTCAAAATTATGCATTGAAAAACATAAGACGACACTTTTTGTGAAATTTTAAAATGACACTCTTTGTGAAACGGATATATGGAATATTTCTTTGTTAAAACAATACTACTGACTCCTACTTATATGGTTAAAAAACGATCTATGAATACAACATATCATACATTATATCAAAGATTAGATTCACCATATATATCTATACGTATAAAAAAATATGTCTAGATTCGAATACAAAACATAAAGTTTAAATTTAAATATAGAGCGAGGGAATGAATGATTAAGATGGATGAAGATGAGGATTAACATTTTGTTTTGCAAGAAACTCCGGCGGTATGAGATCTTCCCATCCTTTGCCAGGACATGCGACCGCGTTTAAACCGCTTTCCCAACCGATGTGCGATACGTGTTTTACGTTTGTCGGAACTCCTATCTCCATTCCTGATGTCTCCCCATCTTCACTCTCTTCTTCCTTGTAAGCTACAACATTCCATTTCCACAAGTTTTTGTTTTTGTAAAAGTGAGTCTAGCAAGTGTTAATTTTGACAATACGTATCCTTTTATTGGTATTGTTGCGTAGAATATCGATAAATGAAAAACATTAGATAATATTACCAAAGAGTTGAGAAATGGTCTTGAAGCTCTTGAAAAGCCGGTTAATACCGGTAGAAATCTCTGGTTTAGAAACCGTGAGGAACTTGAATACATTCTTCATGTTTTCTTCCTCCTCTTGGTCGCAAATCCCTTTTGAAAACACATCAAGAGATCACATAGATGATACATATATGAGATATATACATATATATATATATAGAGAGAGAGAGAGAGAGAGAGAGAGAACCTTGAGTAGAGTAATGATGATGAGGCTTAGAGAGAGGAGACAAAACGGCAACACTTGAGTCGGAGATACATCCGACGGAAAAAGGAAGCACGACAAGTCTCTCCATTCTATCTCTCATTTTCTACCAAGCCTTTCCTTTTACAATACTTATATTTATATATAAAGAGTATGTGTATACTATGAAAATGACAACCCACCAAATGTTTTAATGTATTATTTTTTTTGTTTCTTTGTAATCTTTGTTAGAATATAATTTGGTGGTGGTCGTGTTATGTGTTTTTTTCTGACTTTGTTGTGAAGTTACAATGATGTTTACGTGTGTATATGAAGTTGCGGTTCGCTAGAGAAGAAAGTGATAGATTTTTTGGGTTTTGTTTTGGGAGCTCAACTACTGTTTGGTAGACTGTTTTCTTTGGTGACGTATCGTTTGCACTTCATATTGGATATTTAAAAACTAGAACATGGCTTCGATCCCAAAAAAAAAAAAAAAAAAACTAGAGCATGGAGATTTTTCTCAAATATAATTACTATATAGGGCATTATATAAGAATTGAGTTGTGAATGCGAAGATGACTTAAATTTACTTGGTTATTTGTTACAAACAATTTTATACCGTCGATCTTCTCCAAAATAGTCAACTAGTTCGAATTTCGATTTATCTTACACATATGTGTTTCTTCGTTTTTCATCGCAAAAACAAAAGTTTACTTTTCATGATGTTTTTTTCTTCTTCTTTTCAAAGTTCTCTAGAGAATAGTTTAACTATGGATGGAGTCTTTAATGATTATTCAAGAACTCTATACTGAATGTATAATGATGGCTTAAATGATTAGAATGCACATTAATTGTTACATCCCCTTGAAATCAAAGCAATCTATGGATTTTTTGAATAACTTCTTTTGCAAAACATAATATAATCATCAAATTCAAATGATATGATGCCAATGCCTTTTGTTCTTTTCTTTTTAATATTTCTCGCTTATCTAACCATTTGATACCATTATTAATTGACCATATATCATGAATAAAATACATATAGTTGGACCTTTAACTATATATATATAATTAATATATATAAATATAAATATATTGCTAAGACCATTAGACCATCCGCATCCAAGACCTGTGTCTTCCGCAAGACACAATGTCTTTCCAAAAAGTGATGACGTGTCGCGACGTGATTCGTCGCGACAATAAAAAATTAAATTTTTTTTTTTTAAAAAAAAAGCGGAAGACACAAAATGTGTGTCTCTGAGGCAGATGGTCTTACAATAAGTTTTTTGCTAAGACCGTTCCCACTTCCTAGATTCACTCATTCAATATTTCATCAACTACATAACATATCTCATTAGGTCGAGGATTTATAAGTTTTTTTTTTAACGAGTTTTATATTATTTACTATGAAAATATACAATTTAGTTAGAATATACATTTTTATTACAGTATTTTTGTATAATAACCAGTAATTTATAAACCTATAACATTGATTTCTAAGCTAATAAAAATCATAGCTTACATATGTAATAAAGAATAATAATAACATGGAAAAAATGGTTAGAATTTTCTTCCTAACATATATATGTATCCAATGTATATACATTAAAGTTTCTTTAAGTTTCATATTTCTCAAAAGAAATACAGACATGTATATTAGATTTATATGACAATTGGGTTGTTTCAAAACGAAAATTTGAAACATTTTTTCGTGTTGCAAATATGTTCTCAAAGATGACGATCTTTGATCATCAACTTCTGAGAAAAACTCCTGAAAAGATTCAATCTTGATCAGAAGAAATATGTTCTTCGTCCTCTGGTTCAATCCGATGCAAAGACGACCCACCACTTTCCTCGCCTGCATCATCATCTGAATAATCACTCTGGACTTTAGATTTTGAGCTATGAATGTGCTCAAGCTGAGTTTCATGATTCTCCTCCTCTTCGTCCTCATCATCTGAATAAACGCTTTGGACTTCAGATTTTGAGCTATGAATGTGCTCAAGCTGAGTTTCATGATTCTCCTCCTCTTCGTCTTCATCATCTGAATAAACACTTTGGACTTCAGATTTTGAGCTATGAATGTGCTCAAGCTGAGTTTCATGATTCTCCTCCTCTTCGTCCTCATCATCATGAGCAAGACTATTGATTCGCCTGCTTGTGTTCCTTGGTGAATCATCATGATCTCTATCGCTGTCATACCGCAAAGAAGTGCTTTCTTCGTTTGATTTACAGCTGCTTTTACTGCTTAGCCTCTCATTATCTTCTTCCTCAGAGCTATAACTGTACTTTATCTTCAAGCTCTGTGCGGTTGCGTTAGTTTCATCAATGGCCCTTCTTATCTCGCTTCCAGAGTCAGAGGAACTGCTAGAGCTTCCGGGTTTCTCTAACTGAGAATGTCGCTCTTCTTGACCCTTTTCGGAGTTTGAATCAGACTCATCATCTGAATCTGTTGCCGGTTTTTCCTCCTCTTGCTTATTCTTACTTCTTAATTCTTCTTCTCTTACTTGTTCTTCATTTTCATCTTCTGAGTCTGATGAAACACTGGATGCGTCCTCTTCCTCTTTCCGAGGAAGAGAAAAAGGAGCTACAGAGCAAGAACCGTGTCTGCTTAAAGCAATCGACATACTCTTGTCCCTGAAGGATAAAATTGGAACCGCGGTTGGAATACCATCTTCTGTAGACATCGAAAGGAAGCTAAGCGCAACCATTACATCGCTTATCAAAGGACGGGCAGTTGGTTCCTCTTGTAGACACATTGATGTTATTGCTACTGCTTGATTTAACCCTCTCTCTGAGAAATTCTTCCTCAAGAGAGGATCTGCCATATCCGGGTATCTTTTCGGGTCTCTAAATATCGGTTGTGCCTGCGCAAAACCCAAAACATATCATCAAAAAGATCCCAACTTGATGATTCAAAAAGAAGGAAGAGACGTGGGGGTTTTACCCAAGCCACTAGATTCTGTTCATCATTAGGCTTAGTGGTGTCAACAGCTCTTCTACCGGTGATGAGTTCGAGCAACACAACCCCGAAGCTATAAACATCTGATTTGACAGTGAGATCGTCCCCTTGAGTGTACTCAGGCGCAGAATAACCATAAGTGTCCATAACTCGGGAAGAAAGAAACAAGCTATCACCTGTCCCGGGCTCTAGATTTTGCAAACCAAAATCACAAAGCTTAGGGTAAAACTCATCATCTAACAAGATGTTAGAAGCTTTCAAATCTCGGTATATCACCGGCGGATTCACTTTATCGTGCAAGTAATCCAATCCTTGCGCTGCACCAAACGCAATCTTCATCCTCGTTATCCAATCCATTGGCTTCTGACTTGGCTTTTGTTCTGCATATCAAATCCAGAAACAAAGCCTAAAGTTACACTCTTTTAAAAACTAACAAAGTGAAATGTTTTGAAAGCTCAACATACCGTAAAGATGGTCTTGAAGGGAACCTCCAGAGACATATTCATAGACTAAAAGCCGTTGATCTCCATCAGCGCAGTATCCTATAAGCTTAACAAGATTCGGGTGTTCGAGTTTAGCCAATGCCAAGACTTCAGCTTGAAACTCTTTGTTACCATGTAGTCCATGCTTATCTAGCTGCTTTACAGCTACCAACTACACTCACAACGCAATAGAATAAATTTCAAAGAACTATTCCTGAATGATGAAACTAACCAACTCAATTCTAGTCTGATTTTGGTAACAAACCTGGCCAGTAGATTGAAGGGTTCCTTTGTAAACCCTACCGAATCCACCTTCTCCTAAAAGACATTCTTGCCGGAAATTCTTCGTCGCCGTCGCCAATTCCCTGAAATTGAATGTTTTCACCGGCGTTTGCTCTATTTCTCTTTCTTCTATTTGTTTCGTCGTCGCCACTGAAACCAAACAAACCCCCCACCACATGTTTTTTTAACCCCGATCGAATCAATTCAAGAAAAGAAAATGGGGTTTTCAAATTCCAAAGTAACATCGTTCTAATCTGTAAAATCGGACAACTTAAAAAATTATGATTACCAGGTGGTCTGAATTCGTGTTCGTCGTTTCCGTAAGTCTCGTTCTTACTAGGAGAGTTTCTGCTCTTTTGTGAAGTGAAACACGGAAAACAATTCATGATTGTTCAAATCTAAAAGCCTAAAAAAACAACAACAACAAAAAAAGGAATCGTTTTTCTTTTTGAGGGGATTAACAACAATGGCGGGGTCCTTCAAGAGATTGAAGGACCCACGTTAAAGGGCAAGAAATTTTGGGAGATTGTAATGACAAGAAACAGATGAAGAAATCGAAAGGGGAGAGAGAGAGAAAGAAAGAAAGAGAAAAAATTGAAGCCAATCAGAATACATGAACAGTTAAGTTCTCCCATGAAACCATGCGAGAAGAAAGGGAACAAGTTTCGTTTTTTTTTAGTGGACATTTTTTGTTTTTTTCGTTTACAAATCCTATTTTTTGTTTTTTGCAACTTCGTTCAAATCCCTAAAGCATGGAGAGCCATTCTCTTCTTATTATTACCATTTTTCTTTCAATCTAATTTTAAATCTAGTTTTAGTTAGTTATATAGAATAATAATCGAAACTTGTTCATTCAAAATCTAAGTTTTGATGTTTTGTTTTAATTGACATTTGTGGGATCAAATTATATTAGGTTTGAGCAAATTATTCGGAATCGAAACAACCAAACCAAACCAAATTAGGAAGAATTGAACTAAATTAGATAATCATAAATATTTTAATAGTTCTTTTTAAAAAATATTTCAGATATCCGAACGTAATCGGAACTGAACCAATACCCGAATGGGAACTCAAAAAAAAATTATATATACAAAAATATTAGGTACCAAAATACCTAAAATTACAATTATAAATAAGAAGATTTTACATTTTTTTAATATTTCAGATAAAAAAAAATCGGATAGTTTATATATTTTCTGATAATTCAGGTAAAAATATTAGATCCAACCCGATTCCAAATATAATTCGGATCTAAGGCGGTTTTTCAATTTTTTTTTTATCCAAATCGATTTATACCAAAAACTATTCGAACCGAAACTCTTATACCCAAATTACCCGAAATCCCCAAAAAAAAACAAATCGAACTGAACCGAATACCCCCAATCTCCACGCTTAGGTTATAATTATATATTAAGTTGTTAGGAGTTAGGACCTTTATAGAATGAGGGTTAACACATTTCTAGAATTGGTCTAAAGAACAACAACAACAAAATAAAAAACAAGTGAGTAACGCTACATAATCCGCTTAAACTAATATATACATGTCGTTAAGTGATTTATGAGTGAAGACCAAACCTATACAATTTCAGAAAAAGAAGGGAGTTTCTTACAAACTTGTTTTTTTTGAAAAACTTATAAGTAGATAAGGCATTTTTTGTTTGTTTGTGACCTTAATACATATTTGATTTCTTAATTGATAAGACAACAATTATAACAAAACATTCAATTTTTGTTTTTGTTTTGTAATTGATTTTTAGAACAGATAGCGTTATTATTAGTTATAGAATTATTTTTGTAATAATTGTCATAATTTGTAATAGTATTAAAAAAAAAAATTACCGGTTTTTTTACCCATTATTTTTATTTTTATTTTTTTTTCAACAGAGCTATTATCCTTACTATACGAAAAATTAATGTTACATTTACACCATTTGTAACTTGACACGTGTCAGATTCTTTAGTTTAACCTTCCACTTTCCCAACTCTTCCTTGATTTATTTCTCGTGTCGCCGTCTGCAATTCCTCCACGCTGAAAAACCTAGCGGCTTTAAATTATGGTGGCTTAACGCCGAGTTTTGTCGCCGAGTTTGGTCACCAAGTCCGAAACTGCGAAACGAACGTGACTCGGTCGCTTTCGCTACCCGTGCGGCACCCAGACGAAGATCCCCATTAGTTTTCCAATTTCTGGAAAGGTAGTTTTAGCTTTGATTTGTGTTAATTTCCCTTTAATCAATTCTCTTAATTCTTTGTGTGGGATCTTTGGAATGCTATTGATTTGGAAATGGGTCTCTTTTAATGTCTTAAAGGATGATCTTTTTGTTAATTGAGCTTATGATCCAACTTCCAAGCATGGAATTAGGGTTTTGTGTGTTCCGATAATTGTTTTACTCTGAGACTTTGCCTCTTCGTGTACGTCCTTGTAGGTGATGACAAGTGTTTCGCATTGAAATCGAGAAGACGAAGAAACCCTTTTCAGATGCAATGCCTAATGGCTGATGGAGCTTTAATTACTCTAGATTCCGACGATATTTTGACAGCAGAACATACTTTAGCAGTCGGTAAAGAGTTTCCCGATGTGGAAACTTGCAGAAGAGCTTTGAAAGATTTGGCTATAGCTCTGCATTTTGATCTCCGCATTGTGAAATCAGACCGTAGTAGATTCATAGCCAAATGCTCCAAAGAAGGTTGTCCGTGGCGTATCCATGCCGCTAAATGTCCCGGCGTTTCGACATTTTCGGTTAGGACGCTTAATGGTGAGCATACATGTGAAGGTGTCCGTGATCTCCATCATCAGCAAGCATCCGTTGGCTGGGTTGCTAGATCGGTAGAGGCACGTATTAGAGATAATCCTCAGTATAAACCGAAGGAGATACTGCAGGATATACGCGACGAGCACGGGGTTGCGGTTTCCTATATGCAGGCTTGGCGCGGGAAAGAGCGGAGTATGGCTGCGCTTCATGGGACTTATGAGGAAGGGTATCGGTTTCTTCCTGCATATTGTGAGCAGATAAAACTTGTCAATCCCGGGAGTTTCGCATCTGTTTCTGCCTCGGGACCGGAGAATTGTTTCCAGCGGTTGTTTGTTGCGTATCGAGCGTGTATCTCTGGGTTTTTCAGTGCTTGTAGGCCTCTTCTTGAATTGGATAGAGCACACCTTAAGGGGAAGTACTTGGGTGCGATCCTCTGCGCTGCTGCTGTTGATGCGGATGACGGTTTGTTTCCTTTGGCGATCGCAATTGTCGATAACGAAAGCGATGAAAACTGGTCGTGGTTTCTCTCGGAGCTGAGGAAGCTTCTCGGGATGAATACCGATAGCATGCCAAGGCTCACCATACTTTCGGAGAGACAGAACGGAATTGTGGAAGCTGTTGGAACTCATTTTCCGACTGCATTCCATGGATTTTGTCTCCGCTACGTGAGCGAAAACTTCCGGGATACATTCAAGAACACAAAGCTTGTCAATATCTTCTGGAATGCAGTTTACGCGCTCACAGCAGCGGAATTCGAATCGAAGATCACTGAAATGGTTGAGATCTCGCAAGATGTGGTTCAGTGGTTCGAGCTCTTCCCTCCGCATCTCTGGGCTGTAGCGTATTTCCAAGGCGTGCGATACGGACATTTCGGTTTAGGGATCACAGAGATATTATACAATTGGGCTCTCGAATGCCATGAACTCCCAATCATACAGATGATGGAGCACATCCGCCATCAGATATCGTCTTGGTTCGATTCCCGCCGTGATATGAGTATGAGATGGAACTCGTTACTCGTGCCTTCTGCAGAGAGACGGATTACAGAAGCTGTTTCCGATGCGCGGTGTTACCAAGTGTTGCGTGCCAACGAGGTTGAGTTTGAGATTGTGTCAACGGAGAGAACCAACATCGTGGATATACGTACACGGGTTTGCTCGTGCCGACGCTGGCAGCTATATGGATTACCGTGTGCTCACGCGGCTGCGGCGCTGATCTCGTGCGGACGGAACGTGCATTTGTTTGCAGAACCGTGTTTCACTGTATCGTGTTATCAGCAGACGTATTCGCAGATGATTGGGGAGATTCCGGATAGAAGCTTGTGGAAGGACGAAGGAGAAGATGTTGGAGGAGGAGGAAGCTTGAGTATACGACCGCCGAAAACGAGGAGACCCCCGGGTAGACCGAAGAAGAAAGTGGTTCGAGTTGAGAATTTGAAGAGGCCGAAGAGAATTGTGCAATGTGGAAGGTGCCATTTACTTGGACATTCCCAGAAAAAATGCACACAGCCTATTTGATGAACCTTTCACTACCTTTTTTTTGTTTTTCTTCTTCTTCTTAGTTTTTCTTGTTTTTGATGTAACTTGTAATGTTTAAGTTCGACTGCTTTTTTAGAGACTTATCTTCAATGGAGTAAAGAGTTGATGTTTGTCCCAAACCGGGTTTTGAGAATAATAATTGATCCATTCTTGATCTTTGTTTATGTACTTTCTTTGTTAATACAGTAGATTTTGTATGATCTTTTAACTTGGTCTGGCTCTGGTTTAAAAGTGGATGAAAAATACTAAACTAGACCCTGGATTTTGTTAGGATAGGTTTGGTATTTGAGGTTCGATACGGGTTTTTGACTTTTGAGTATAATAATAAATGATCCAGTTCTTGATCTTGATCTGGCTTTTGGTTTATAGTAAATTGAAATTGAATTATGTTCGGATTGGTTTGGTATACGAGTTTCGATCCGGGTCTAGTTTTTAAAAATAAACCAATTAAACGCATCAGTATCACATTCCAACTTAAAGAATAATGCGGTTCGGTTTAGTAGATTTACTTCACTCCCTGTTCAAACCAAACCGAAACCCTGTTATAAAATCATAAAACTAATTCCAAAATCAGACCGAACGGTTAGACTCGGTTGTGGGTTCTGATTGGTTAGAATTTTAACACTTTGACATGGCCTCACGGTACAACACGCACGATCACAGAGGAAATTGCGGGACGCAGCAGCAAATGCGCGAGACGTTTCTGGACCAATTCTACAGAACCGTGATAAATTGTGTTTATCCGTCTGAACAAAAAAAAGAAGAAGAAAAAAACTCGGATCTGCTGCATTCTCAGCTTGAGTCAGGTCCATCTCTCACAAACGAAATCCTTCTTCTCCTCGATTTATTGGTATTGCTATGTTTGATCTGCCAATTCGTTTATTTTTTCTGGGTATCGCTCGGTTTCTAATTTGAACAAAATGTGAGTCTTTTGTTCTGTGTGGTATTATAGACGAGATGATTCTGTTGTTCCGTTGATAGCAGGATCTTAGTAGATTTCATCGGTTTTCAATCATATTCATGCGATCCTGAATTGACTGAAAAGTAGATCTTGATTGTGGATCGTGTGTTGGGATTAGATTCTATGTCTAACAATCATTGATGAGTGATGTGATCTAAAAAGCTGGTTTTTGGCCCTTGGTTGTTTTGGAAACTTGGTCCTGTAAATATTGGTACAGATCACTTCATACTACTGTTTTCTTTTCTAGTTTGTTTATGGAAAGATTTTATTTTTTTATTCTATTTGGTAGTTTTCTGACAAAGTTCAAGTTTTGATGTATCTGCAGAAGAAAGCTTTTGAAGATTACCTTGGAACTTTGCTACCTTGGAAGATTGTTGAAAATCAAAGATGTCGTTGGCTGAGATAAACAAGAATGAGGTCGACATTGTCATTGGGGCTCTTAATGCTGACCTGACACAGTTCTTGAACAGCTGGAAGCCCTTTTTCTCCGGCTTCCATCTGATTGTTGTCAAAGATCCTGAGCTCAAGGAGGAACTCAACATACCAGAAGGCTTTGATGTTGATGTCTACTCAAAGACTGACATGGACAAAGTTGTTGGCTCATCCAATTCCACGATGTTCTCGGGCTATTCTTGCAGATACTTCGGTTATCTCATATCTAAAAAGAAGTACATTGTCTCAATTGATGATGATTGTGTCCCGGCTAAAGATCCCAAGGGGTTCCTAGTGGATGCTGTTTCTCAGCACGTGAACAACCTCGAAAAACCAGCCACGCCTCTCTTCTTCAATACCCTTTACGATCCTTATTGCGAGGGAGCGGATTTTGTCCGCGGATACCCTTTCAGCCTTAGAAGTGGTGTCCCTTGTGCTGCATCTTGTGGACTTTGGCTTAACCTAGCTGATCTTGATGCTCCAACACAAGCTCTCAAGACAGAGCAAAGGAACACTTCATATGTTGATGCGGTTATGACTGTCCCCCTCAAGGCTATGCTACCCATAAGCGGAATCAACATCGCTTTTAACCGTGAGTTGGTGGGTCCAGCTTTGGTGCCTGCACTTAGATTGGCTGGAGAAGGGAAAGTGAGATGGGAAACACTCGAAGATGTTTGGTGTGGGATGTGCCTGAAACATATCTCTGATCATTTGGGCTATGGTGTGAAAACCGGACTGCCTTATGTGTGGAGAAACGAGAGAGGAGATGCAGTTGAGAGCTTGAGGAAGAAATGGGAAGGAATGAAGCTGATGGAGAAAAGTGTTCCTTTTTTCGAGTCTTTGAAATTGCCTGAGACTGCGCTTAAAGTTGAAGATTGTGTGATTGAGCTTGCTAAAGCAGTGAAAGAGCAGTTGGGTTCAGATGATCCTGCCTTCACGCAAGCTGCTGATGCTATGGTTAAGTGGATCCAGCTCTGGAATTCTGTTAATTCGAGCGGTTAAAGTTGAACCAATTAATCTATCTCCTGAGGTTAGGTTCCTTTTATCACTTCTAAGCTTATTATCATATGTCTCAGGGATTTATCATCATGTTTATCTTCTCTTTTTTTTATCTCATTATAAGCATGTTTTTTGAGACTTTCAATAATGTAAACCTGGACTGAGGAAACCCATCCTGCTCGTTTCAATGATATGATGATATCTATTGCTTAGCTTTTTCTTCTGGTTCTTGACCGATTCTGTAGTTTCAATCTTGTAAAATTATAAACATAAATTTGCTACTACTAGCAATTGGGTATATATATTCACAAAGATACAACAAGCACTAGTGTTACAAAGAGAATACAAACAATACATGTGTTAGGCAACCTCATCGTTCTAGGCACCATGTTCCGTGGTTGAGGATGATGATGCTTTGGCTGCCAAAGCATTGAGCAAAGACTGAGTGTCTATAAGTTTTTCCCTAAGCAATACGTTGTAGTCATAGAGAAGTTGAAATTTCTTCTTGATGTCGATTGCGTCCACTTCTGAACCAGAAGACCCTTCACTGAACTCTGCAATATTAACAATACCAGTCCGAGATTTCACATTTGAGACTATTATATATAAAACAAAGATATTGATCCTTGTTGCAACCGATGTTTCTCCTAAAAAACGCTTAATTTAGATACATCTATTTTTCACTTCTACTTCTAAAACCTAACCATACGACACAGCTACTGCACTGAATCAAGATAAATAGGGAAATTGTGGATGTTAAAATCATTATAAAAAAATGGTATAAATGTAAGCCATACCCATTGGAGGAGGTGGAGGGATTATATCTTCATCACTATGAGAGAGTGGATGGCTTTGAGAAGACTGCCTTATACTCTTCTTATTTGAGAAATTATCTCCATGAGCCAAAGAAGAAGCCGAATCAAAAGATCTCATTTCTAGGCTTGCAGGTTGTGGAATTACATTCTGGAGAAAAGTGAAACAATTAAGAAGTCTTAAGGGCTCGAAAAGAAGAGGGAAAACCCAAAATCGATAGTTAGTTACCTTCTCAATACTTAAGCCAGGTTTCTTGTTCGACATGATAGAATGCTGCATTTTTGTTCTTGATGATCCACGTTCCAAATTAGAGCTATTAGGAGATGTTGAAGGTCTCGCTAAACCACAGATTGCTGATACCTTTGTTGTTTTAACGGCATCATCGACCAATATGCTGCAATCCCATGTGTATGCAACATATCTTCTCAGCTAAACGAGAGTATTCTATGAGCAACTAATAATAAGAAAACAGGACATTGCAAGAAGAAGAAAAAAAAGAGGGAAAACAATTACTTTATCCCAGTGGTCAAGAGCTTTACGACGATTCCGTATCCTCCTGAATATGGTATCTTCATTTCGCAGCTTCTTGATCCTGAACTCACACTATTCGAAAGCCAAGTTACTACCATCCCAGATATGCTAAAAAGGACTAGAAAATTTACTAAGATCTTCAAATACTTTAGTACATACTCGCTAATTTCATGCTTAATCCTCTTTCTTATATTGATAGATTGTGAATACCAATATATCAAAGAATCTCCTTTAAGAAGAGAGAAAAAGCACGCGAAGAAACGTAAACATTAAATAAAGAAGATGGAAAGGCTTCAAACCTGCACTAGTAGGTAAAAAAATATGCCAATACTGATGCAATACAAACCACCAAGATCGGCAAGGAAGCTAACTGTAAAACAGTAACAGAGGAAAAAAAAGATACTAATTTAGTTATTACTCAAGCTGCTCTAGTATTCTCTTATTGCACATACTAAATCAAGCAACAGGGAGGACGCACATGCCTCCATATCGCGGTGCAACAGAAGTTATCTCAAAGTTCAAAAGAAATAACTACTAAGACTTCTGGGATTCACAAGAAGTGATTGCACAAAGTAAACGGAATAATTTTACTTACCAGGACCGAGTATATTTTCATGGTCGATCTCAACAATATAAGAAGACAGATAGTTGATGAACAATGTGGTGTTGAGTATGCCATCTGTTGACCTACCCATAGATGCCTGAAGCTGTGTAGTGTCTCTATAAACTGAGCCAGGGATAAACTCGTGGAACAGAGGTTGGATTAGCTTAAGATCATGTAAATGATGATAAATCCGGGGAAACAGGTTAAACTTCAATATGTTCCCTTGGGTTCCACGGAAAGTAACCGGTCTTTCATCAAGGATGCTTCCGTTCCTTAGAATGCCACTAACAAAACTTATATGCTTCTTGTCAGCTCCATTCATAGAAGTGAAGTTAAACTGAAACCCAACAGCAGCGGCAGGCGAATCAGGAAGATCAACGAAGTGCCAGGAGATATAGATGTAATCGCTGGTGAGACGACATCTGGTACACTTGAAATTCACAGTTGGCCCTGAAGTTGTATTCCTACAAGAATAATTTCCAAAACTGGAAAGAGAAGCAACTTTGAAATCGCTGAATCCGGGATTACCAGTGACCACATTCCCGATACCGCGTAAATTGGAGCAACTCATATCAGAAACAGCAGTGATGTTAAACTCCAAATCGTTTTCGAACGAGGCTAGATCAGGAGAATTAGTAGCTGTCACGTTGTGAACTTCAATGCTTCTCTTGGTTATGATCTGGTAAAGCAGCCTGTGAAGAAACTGAATAGCAAGTCAGTTTCTAGATTGACAAAAGAACATTTGAGTATCAAAGCTTGGGGGTATATAAGAAAACTCACGCAGCGAATAATCCTATGAAGACTATCCAGCTCGCAACAGATAATGTTCCACCTAGTTCCGTTTTCCGTTTCTTGACAATTTTCTGATCATCCTGGAAGATTCAAAGTGATGGAAAAACGTAATTGGTACTCAAAAGGAAGAAGAAAAAAACTGAATCAGGGCAAAAAAGAAAGAGAAGCACTAACGAGCCAATGCCTAGTGGAGAAGACGACATCGAGCCGAGTAATCCACCAACGGAGATTGAACCAGACATTACGACCGTCGCCGAGCTTGGTGAATCTGAGGAAGAAGCAAAAGAGTAGCCAGGAGAGAAGCATCACGAGCGTGGCTTCGAGGAACACAGCCTGGGACTGCGTGAACTTCCGGATCCTATCGAAGGCGAATAGAGTCTCGGCGAAAGATATCCCGATGTAGTTGAGATCTTTGTCCGTCGAGATCGTCGACGGCCAACCGAAGACCTCGCAGCTACCGGAGCTCCGGTTAAGAAGCTGACCGATCCCGCACGCGCAGCGCGTGGCGTTGTAAGTAATGGAGTCTCTAGGGCACGCCATAACAGAGCTTAGAAGAAACTCGAGGAAGAAACGCAGAGATGTTCGAGAGAGGAGAAGAACCTGAGGGGCAAGAAATGAATTTCATTTTTGTTTCTTCATCTTTTTTGACCCACCAAGAAACCCAGCCTGTTAAGTTAAGTAAGTGACGACACTTGACTTTTTCGGGTTAAAGACCAACAAAATTAAAAACCGGCTGGTTCGGGTTATTTCGTCCGGTTGATTCATCAAAATTTCCCGCCAGACCAATTAAATCAATCTCAAACCGGTTTGTCTCTGATTACACATCTTCTGAAGAAGGCAAACGATTTAAGAAACTTGATACTTGTGTACAGTGATGATTAGTTGAAGTTGTTTAAGATCTGAATTACAAAATTCACAAGCTCAGGAATGATGTAAATATATAATCTGTTTTAACCAAATCTGCATATGTGCTGCCAGCTTGTTCTTGCACTATAGCTACCGAAGTGATTGTTTTTCTGTTTCCAATTCCCTTATTACATGTCTACTTCTTCACCACTTTAATCGTTTTTTGAGTGTTCACATATTAGAATCCCCCTGAACGTGTTGTCTGTTTCGCGCGATGATCAAATTCAAGGTATGTCTAAAGATTGCTTTTCATTCCCCTGAGTTTTCTTGTCTTACGTTCCCTTAATCTTGGAAACTTAACAAGCAAAAATACAGAGTGAAAACAAACGAAGCTTTTGGTCTTGATCTCTTAAGAAGTTGTTAAGACTTTGTATTCACCCAATCCATGATCTTGAGAACATGCCATCAAAGAGTGGGTCATACTTTTTTGAGGACTTTATGCTGAATGTAAGTCATTCTCTATTCTCCATGCTTACAAACTTCTTCTTTCTTCTCTTCACTGCAAAAAAAAAAACGAATGTTCCCAGAATAAAAACATGGTGTGAAACAGAGGAGTACAAGTAGCATATATTGAGTGATGACGAAGCAGACTATTTGTGAGCCACAAAGAAAAAATTAATAAAGAAAAGGAACCACACCAGAAGTGAAGTCGTTTCAAATAGAGGATTTATTCCACCTGCACTTGGATCTGCTTTTCTTTTCTCCAAGTCTAAAGAACAAATGCCTTTACAAACCAATTCTAATTTATATATATACGGAATTGCAAGAAAGATTAGTGTGTGAATATTGATAACTACATGATTTCGTTTTTTACTTCGCTAAATTCAACTAATTTAATACTATATTCATTTATCAAAACATCCAAGTTTATTTTGGTGAATGATACTCCCTCTGTTTTAAAAAGAATATCATTCTAGCATTTTTTTTTTGTTACATAAAGAGTGTCATTTTGTATTTTCAATGCAATTTTTTTATTAAAAATTCAATTTTAACCCTAGTGTTTTAATGTGTTAATTAGAAAGAGAATTTTTTTTAGTGTATTAATAAATGGTAAAATAGAATTTTTATTAGTTTTCTTAATTTGTGTGAAAATTGTCAGAATTACACTCTTTTTGAAACGGATGGAGTATATTTTTGGGAATTCAAACTCTAATTTAGAAAGATTTATAAAGAGGATTAATTACAAGCATACAATGTTTTCTGGTCTGAAAATATTAAACTGTAGACCTGTAGTACATACATATATGACTACAAAAACTTAAGATCTGTTTGGGCAAAAAAATACCATGACGTCAAAAGTAAAAAAAAAATAGTATATGGATTTCGAATCAACTTTCAAATCATGCTAGCTATTTCGACATAATTGAAGAATAAAGAAAATATGGTCGATGAATGAATGAATGAATGAAAATAAAACCTTTTTCGATATTAACATACGTATCAAAAGAAATGAAGCATATTATAGATTTGCATTCATCAAGTGATAAACAGAACTTATTCTAATAGCATTATTATGACATTTGTATATGTGATCCATCAATTTCACCAGTGAAGAAGCATCCTCCACGTTCTCCCATATTTCCCTATTTCTAATCCACCAATGTGTGTTTACTTATTTATTTGTTTGTTCCAAATCCTTGGAAAAGACGGGGATTTTCTTTTCTCATTACAAAACCATGAAATGTTATTATCAAAATATAAATATGTGCTTTCCCCATCATTTTATGCCTCGGCATGATTCTCTAGTAATTAAGTTAAATCAATTTTATCATCATGAATATATGTCGTAGAAAAGATTTTGTCGTGATTGATGAATGGGTTATACAACAAACATATGTCATATTAATTAATTAAGAACAGTGAATAGGATAGAAATCAACGTAAAATGAGGACAAAATAAGTTAGGCTAATTCTACAAAATAGCACAAAAACTAAAAGTTCCCAAATTTAGCACCCAAAGGTGAAAATCACAAATATAGCACCAATTTTGACAATATTAGCACAAATTTAGAAGGTGACAAACAGAGGATTCATTAAAAGGAAATTGACAAATAATAGCACAAAATTAATATAAAAATGACATAAAATCATTTCCTAATAAAAAAAAACTAAACCTTAAATTGGAAATAGTGAACCCAAACATAATGTTTAATTCTATTTTAAATTTATTTTGGATAAACAAGTATTTTTATATAATTATTTGTGCTATTTTTGGAATTTTAAATTTAGGGTGCTAGTTTTGGAACAAAAAATAAATTTTGTGCTATTTTAGGGTATTTCTCAAAACTAAACCCTAAATTGGAAATAGTGAACCCAAACATAATGTTTAATTCTATTTTAAATTTATTTTTGGTAAATAAGTATTTTAAAATAATTAATTGTGCTATTTTTGGTATTTTAAATTTAGGGTGCTAGTTTTGGAACAAAAAATAATTTTTGTGGTATTTGAGGGTATTTTTCAATAAGTTATTTGTACGTAGCAAAAAGAAAAAAAAAACTCATTTATCTTTATCTATCTATTTATTTATATATTCCAAATTAAACTAAAAAAGGATGGATATATTTTCTCTTTAAAATTCATGAAATATTATTGTCAAATAAATAATATATATATTGAATTTCAGATCATCACTAATAGTAAGCAAGTGAAATCTATGTTGAACGTCTCTACCGATTTCGTTTCTACGAATATCGTAGGTAGATGTTCGCACTTAAAGTTATTTGAGCTTTCGCTTGTGACGAGTTTCAAACACTCTGGCTCTGCCGTGTTGTTATTGACGCATTTGAGACTTGTTTCAAATCTGCTGTCCATCTTTCGCGATGACGATCTATCTGTATTTTGTTATTTGGTCTTGAGTTTGTGTTGTTATCATTTAAGAGGATGTTTAATTCCCTCTTTTTGTAGTCCTGAATTTTAAGTTAATGAAGAAAATGTTGTCCAAAAAAAAAAAAAAATCTATGTTGAACAAATCTCACTTTGTCGGATATGAAATTGGTTGCTATCGCCAGGTGCGTAGGGCACAAATACTCAATTCGACAGTTGTAATTTAAGCTACTCCATGCACTTTTACTTTTATTACATGCAATAGCATATGCTGCTCCCATTTATGAAATAATATTCAAATAATTTATTGACAAAAACAATATTATTTGGGATTAATATAGTTGGTCATGCTGATCACATGTGGTTGTGGTTACGACGTCAGCCAAAAACATATACTGGTAGAGACGGTTTTATATATGTATATATATTATTTTTTTTAGAAAGGGTTAGACGGTTTTATAGTTATGACTTATGGGTTATGAGTCTTCCATTATAAGCTAAATCTACCTATTAAATATATGTTTATAATATTATATGTTATGATTTCGAGCCTGAGAAAATTACGGGTTTTTGAACACATATTTGGGAAACTGAATCTTCAAAATCAAGCAGTTTTGATCAGAATGCCTGCCATTTATTTGGGAGCAACGCCATACGCATGATCATTCATGCTTTAAAAGGCATTTCATTGCCTAAACTAAGCTCTGTAATTATCGGGTCTAACCTCCTCCCCTAGTCGCATTAGATACAGGGGCGAATCTAGCCATATATTTGACTGGAGGCATTATAAGAGCAATAAAAGGAATTTGTATTCGATTTATTCGATCATTCCAAATTTACTAAACAAAATTACATTTTTTAAAAAAATTAATGGGGCAAGTGCATCCATGCCTCTCTTACTAGATTCGCCCCTGATTAGATATCAACCGTCCAAGAACCATCAATCCAACAGGTGAAAATTGGGAGACGTGATCTCACACTCCGAATTGCGACTTTTAGGGCTCAAGCTGCAACCTCATTAATTATTTATTCTGCCACATTATCATCAATTTTTTATATATATTTGTATAATTATAAATATAGTCAAATATTGAAAAGAAATGTTTACGTCACACACAAATATTAAACAAAATGTATAGAGGAAGCAATTGGAATAGAATCATATGCCACGGCACGGTCTGGTCAGATATATATTATTGATAATGATACTCTCTCTCTCTTCTCAGCTGAACTAATGGCTAAAATATGAGGTTAATTTTAATTTAGTTTTTATTATTATTTAAATATAGATACTCGAAATTAAATGCTTGCAACTATTTTATAGGAATTTATGCCATATGACTTATAAATACTTGTAACCATCATTTAAAAAAAAATACTATTGTTATACCAAATTTGCTTTTTGCTTGTCTGAATATAACTCATGGATATCTCATATATATTTCTATTTTTTGTTGATTCTTCACAAAAAAAAATTAACTTAAAATGTATCTATAAATATGAACATTTTGTTTGTCTTACCACATTCACTATCTACAAAAGAACTTATAACAAGCTTCATTTTCTTTCCCTTCGCTTAATACTTGCAAACTCCTAAGTCCCAGAAACCAAACTTTGTAATATAACTATATAGAACGTTTTTTTCTTCTAGTAAAACCATGATAAGTGGGGGAGATGTTTACAAGGTAATCGAAGCAATGGTTCCACTCTATGTAGCCTTAATCTTAGGCTATGGTTCTGTGAAATGGTGGAACATATTCACTCGTGATCAATGCGATGCCATAAACCGGCTCGTTTGCTATTTCACCCTACCGCTCTTCACCATCGAGTTCACGGCTCATGTTGACCCATTCGACATGAATTATCGGTTCATTGCAGCCGATGTCCTCTCTAAGGTCATCATAGTCACGGTCTTAGTGTTTTGGGCCAAATATAGCAACAAAGGAAGCTATTGTTGGTCCATTACAAGTTTTTCTCTATGCACTCTTACTAACTCTCTTGTCGTGGGTGTGCCATTGGCTAAGGCGATGTACGGACAACAGGCTGTTGATCTCGTGGTTCAGTCCTCGGTGTTTCAAGCAATCGTGTGGCTCACACTCTTGTTATTTGTCTTAGAGTTTAGAAGTGCCGGATTTAGTAGTAATAGTAAGGCAGATAACAGCAATATCGAAGGTGGCAAAAGAGAAACTTTGGTTGTGGTAGAGGAGAAGTCGTTCCTTGAGGTCATGTCCCTCGTGTGGTTGAAGCTTGCAACGAATCCGAATTGCTATTCTTGCATCCTTGGGATCGCTTGGGCTTTTGTTTCTAACAGGTAAAACGGAATCTTTAAAGTATATATTATATAGGTTTATGAAATGTTTAACAAAGCGTTAAGTATGTGTGATCAGGAGACACTTAATTAGTTCGACGTCTATCTAAGGAACCGTTTAAAATACCTGAAAACATCTATAATTCGACGTTGACCATCAAAATTAATTTTCGGTCTAGCTAGCGCCTATCGATCAATTAATGTATAAAATTGTGATGGAACACGATTGTTTCTATGTATTTGCGTATGCCTTTCCAAGTCACAATGTTCTAGACATTATAAACAAGGTGACAGAAACGCAAACGTACATGCAAAGAAACAATCATGGCCATAATATAAAGTCTTAATTAAACCAGGTTTTGAAACAATGGGTTTAGGTAGGTTTTTGATTATTATGTTGTACTATAATAAACTATGATCAAGAAAGACTTGAATCTTTTAATGATATCATTGATGGAAATAGATGGCATTTTGAGATGCCGGGCATAATGGAGGGATCGATTCTTATAATGTCAAAAGCAGGAACAGGAACTGCCATGTTCAATATGGGTACGTTTACTTATGTTCAAATGCCTATCTACATG
>PKML01020446.1:102759-132654 GCA_002933935.1 Eutrema yunnanense | reverse complement strand
CACCCAAAGGTGAAAATCACAAATATAGCACCAATTTTGACAATATTAGCACAAATTTAGAAGGTGACAAACAGAGGATTCATTAAAAGGAAATTGACAAATAATAGCACAAAATTAATATAAAAATGACATAAAATCATTTCCTAATAAAAAAAAACTAAACCTTAAATTGGAAATAGTGAACCCAAACATAATGTTTAATTCTATTTTAAATTTATTTTGGATAAACAAGTATTTTTATATAATTATTTGTGCTATTTTTGGAATTTTAAATTTAGGGTGCTAGTTTTGGAACAAAAAATAAATTTTGTGCTATTTTAGGGTATTTCTCAAAACTAAACCCTAAATTGGAAATAGTGAACCCAAACATAATGTTTAATTCTATTTTAAATTTATTTTTGGTAAATAAGTATTTTAAAATAATTAATTGTGCTATTTTTGGTATTTTAAATTTAGGGTGCTAATTTTGGAACAAAAAATAATTTTTGTGGTATTTGAGGGTATTTTTCAATAAGTTATTTGTACGTAGCAAAAAGAAAAAAAAACTCATTTATCTTTATCTATCTATTTATTTATATATTCCAAATTAAACTAAAAAAGGAAGGATATATTTTCTCTTTAAAATTCATGAAATATTATTGTCAAATAAATAATATATATATTGAATTTCAGATCATCACTAATAGTAAGCAAGTGAAATCTATGTTGAACGTCTCTACCGATTTCGTTTCTACGAATATCGTAGGTAGATGTTCGCACTTAAAGTCATTTGAGCTTTCGCTTGTGACGAGTTTCAAACACTCTGGCTCTGCCGTGTTGTTATTGACGCATTTGAGACTTGTTTCAAATCTGCTGTCCATCTTTCGCGATGACGATCTATCTGTATTTTGTTATTTGGTCTTGAGTTTGTGTTGTTATCATTTAAGAGGATGTTTAATTCCCTCTTTTTGTAGTCCTGAATTTTAAGTTAATGAAGAAAATGTTGTCCAAAAAAAAAAAAAAATCTATGTTGAACAAATCTCACTTTGTCGGATATGAAATTGGTTGCTATCGCCAGGTGCGTAGGGCACAAATACTCAATTCGACAGTTGTAATTTAAGCTACTCCATGCACTTTTACTTTTATTACATGCAATAGCATATGCTGCTCCCATTTATGAAATAATATTCAAATAATTTATTGACAAAAACAATATTATTTGGGATTAATATAGTTGGTCATGCTGATCACATGTGGTTGTGGTTACGACGTCAGCCAAAAACATATACTGGTAGAGACGGTTTTATATATGTATATATATTATTTTTTTTAGAAAGGGTTAGACGGTTTTATAGTTATGACTTATGGGTTATGAGTCTTCCATTATAAGCTAAATCTACCTATTAAATATATGTTTATAATATTATATGTTATGATTTCGAGCCTGAGAAAATTACGGGTTTTTGAACACATATTTGGGAAACTGAATCTTCAAAATCAAGCAGTTTTGATCAGAATGCCTGCCATTTATTTGGGAGCAACGCCATACGCATGATCATTCATGCTTTAAAAGGCATTTCATTGCCTAAACTAAGCTCTGTAATTATCGGGTCTAACCTCCTCCCCTAGTCGCATTAGATACAGGGGCGAATCTAGTCATATATTTGACTGGAGGCATTATAAGGGCAATAAAAGGAATTTGTATTCAATTTATTCGATCATTCCAAATTTACTAAACAAAATTACATTTTTTAAAAAAATTAATGGGGGCAAGTGCATCCATGCCTCTCTTACTAGATTCGCCCCTGATTAGATATCAACCGTCCAAGAACCATCAATCCAACAGGTGAAAATTGGGAGACGTGATCTCACACTCCGAATTGTGAAAATTAGGGCTCAAGCTGCAACCTCATTAATTATTTATTCTGCCACATTATCATCAATTTTTTATATATATTTGTATAATTATAAATATAGTCAAATATTGAAAAGAAATGTTTACGTCACACACAAATATTAAACAAAATGTATAGAGGAAGCAATTGGAATAGAATCATATGCCACGGCACGGTCTGGTCAGATATATATTATTGATAATGATACTCTCTCTCTCTTCTCAGCTGAACTAATGGCTAAAATATGAGGTTAATTTTAATTTAGTTTTTATTATTATTTAAATATAGATACTCGAAATTAAATGCTTGCAACTATTTTATAGGAATTTATGCCATATGACTTATAAATACTTGTAACCATCATTTAAAAAAAAATACTATTGTTATACCAAATTTGCTTTTTGCTTGTCTGAATATAACTCATGGATATCTCATATATATTTCTATTTTTTGTTGATTCTTCACAAAAAAAAATTAACTTAAAATGTATCTATAAATATGAACATTTTGTTTGTCTTACCACATTCACTATCTACAAAAGAACTTATAACAAGCTTCATTTTCTTTCCCTTCGCTTAATACTTGCAAACTCCTAAGTCCCAGAAACCAAACTTTGTAATATAACTATATAGAACGTTTTTTTCTTCTAGTAAAACCATGATAAGTGGGGGAGATGTTTACAAGGTAATCGAAGCAATGGTTCCACTCTATGTAGCCTTAATCTTAGGCTATGGTTCTGTGAAATGGTGGAACATATTCACTCGTGATCAATGCGATGCCATAAACCGGCTCGTTTGCTATTTCACCCTACCGCTCTTCACCATCGAGTTCACGGCTCATGTTGACCCATTCGACATGAATTATCGGTTCATTGCAGCCGATGTCCTCTCTAAGGTCATCATAGTCACGGTCTTAGTGTTTTGGGCCAAATATAGCAACAAAGGAAGCTATTGTTGGTCCATTACAAGTTTTTCTCTATGCACTCTTACTAACTCTCTTGTCGTGGGTGTGCCATTGGCTAAGGCGATGTACGGACAACAGGCTGTTGATCTCGTGGTTCAGTCCTCGGTGTTTCAAGCAATCGTGTGGCTCACACTCTTGTTATTTGTCTTAGAGTTTAGAAGTGCCGGATTTAGTAGTAATAGTAAGGCAGATAACAGCAATATCGAAGGTGGCAAAAGAGAAACTTTGGTTGTGGTAGAGGAGAAGTCGTTCCTTGAGGTCATGTCCCTCGTGTGGTTGAAGCTTGCAACGAATCCGAATTGCTATTCTTGCATCCTTGGGATCGCTTGGGCTTTTGTTTCTAACAGGTAAAACGGAATCTTTAAAGTATATATTATATAGGTTTATGAAATGTTTAACAAAGCGTTAAGTATGTGTGATCAGGAGACACTTAATTAGTTCGACGTCTATCTAAGGAACCGTTTAAAATACCTGAAAACATCTATAATTCGACGTTGACCATCAAAATTAATTTTCGGTCTAGCTAGCGCCTATCGATCAATTAATGTATAAAATTGTGATGGAACACGATTGTTTCTATGTATTTGCGTATGCCTTTCCAAGTCACAATGTTCTAGACATTATAAACAAGGTGACAGAAACGCAAACGTACATGCAAAGAAACAATCATGGCCATAATATAAAGTCTTAATTAAACCAGGTTTTGAAACAATGGGTTTAGGTAGGTTTTTGATTATTATGTTGTACTATAATAAACTATGATCAAGAAAGACTTGAATCTTTTAATGATATCATTGATGGAAATAGATGGCATTTTGAGATGCCGGGCATAATGGAGGGATCGATTCTTATAATGTCAAAAGCAGGAACAGGAACTGCCATGTTCAATATGGGTACGTTTACTTATGTTCAAATGCCTATCTACATGTAATTATTACGAACCCATATATATTGAGATATTAATGAGTATATATATATTACACGTACGCAGGGATATTCATGGCACTTCAAGAGAAGTTGATAGTATGTGGAACAAGCTTGACAGTGATTGGGATGGTCTTGAAGTTTATAGCCGGGCCTGCCGCCATGGCCATCGGTTCTATCGCCGTTGGCCTCCACGGCGATGTCCTCCGCGTCGCCATTATTCAGGTCATTGTCCTTTTCTTGTATTTTCATTACGGTTTGTCCGATCAAGTCTTGGTTTGATTTTGTTCACATTTTGGAGGTTTTTTTGTTTTTAAAGTATATAGGAAAGCAAATGAAAATAGAATTTTATTTTTGATACAGTTTTTATTTTTAGTTTGATACAACTTAATTGTTTTCAGTTTAATCCTAAATTATTTATGAAATTACAGGCTGCTTTGCCACAATCAATCACTTCGTTCATTTTTGCTAAGGAATACGGATTACATGCAGATGTTCTAAGCACCGCGTAAGTCAAATATATATATATATATATATGTGTGTGTAAATATTTGATATAAAACTTTTTCGTTTTATAATATAATCAATTCAATTTAAATTGTGATAAATGTAGGGTGATATTTGGGATGTTGGTCTCTCTACCAGTGCTCGTCGCCTATTACGCAGCTTTGGAGTTTATTCATTAACTAAATTAAAAAATCGATTATATATCAATGGTCTTTCTTACCTTTTCTTGGCTCTCTCTTACCTTTGGTCATCTTTCACAGTTTTTTTTTTCTCTCTCTCTCTCTCTTTTACACTAAAGGGAGAAATTATATGTTTTTTTCCTTTAAATGGAATTTTGAAGTATGTTCGAGATATGGAAAACCATTAATAGAATTGACTATTTATTTTTGAAAGCATAGTTATCATTTAATGTATAACTTTATTTTTCCGGAAGTGTGTACTAGACTACTAGTACAACATTAAAAAAAAAAAATAGTATTTTAATATTTTGTTGGTAAAATATATCAAACAAGAGAAGAAACAAAACTAATTAAAATTATCTAAAACTGATCAAAACTTTCATGATTTGAACTTATGAAATACATCGGATGATTGTATATAAATAAAATAAATTGAACAACATTTATTTGGAACAATAATACGCAAAGCCGACCCAAAATTATATGACATTTAAAGCACACTAACAAAATGATGCCTTACTAGTTACTAATGATCACTAGTTCACTACACCAAAAAACTTATTTAAAACTGATACCCAGGCCAGCCCTGAATACGTTGTAGGAATACTCTCCAAACTACTAGTGTTTGAACTCAAATAATAAATGGGCTAACATAAGGCCTAATGGGCTACTTAGACAGACGTCTTCTCACAACAATCTGCAAATTTCATCATCGGCCTCCCCATGACCGTGTCTTAAGTCCCGTCGGCCTCCCTTTACGCCCGGTAAGCTAACAAAAGACAGTGTGAGCAATTGGTTATTTGGTTTGGCTTAGTTTGGTTATTTCAGTGTTAAGCATTCATTAAAAAAAAAAGTGAAACTGTATACTTTGCGGTTTCAGTTTGAACTATAAATTGTATACAACTTAAACGAGGTTCTCTTCTCGCATTAGTATATATTCTGCGGTTGTCCTTGTCCCGGTTCTGAGATAAATATTGCTCTTGTTTTTCTTAGGGAGAACCATTGTATAACGCCCCGACCGCCCCTACTTGTGGGCCACACACCCTCTATCGGCCCGTGGGCTCACCCTCGCCCGACGGCCGGTGCACTAGTCCGGGAGGCTCGTAAGAGTTGTTTACTGACCTTGCAATCACCACGTGATTTATCCCCGTGTTTTGTCCTCACTTGCATGGTAGCGCGAATCACTTCTCGGTAGGTCACTCATCCTTAAATTTCTCCAACTCAAACACGCTTAACTGTGGAGTTCTCTCTGGACAAGTGACCGAAAAGATAAGTGCACTTTGGTGATATAGGTAGCCAAATCAATTCTTATAAGCCTTTCCGCATATACCAGAATTCAGGATGTTACAATGTGTGTTCTATTCTCGGTATTGGATCTGCAAGTATGGCCCAAGCTGTAAGTTTGATCACCCGATGTGAGTCTTCACTTACAACAACAATGCATCTCCTTCTTCTTCTTCTTCTCTGCATCAAGAGACTACCATCACCACGCATCTCAGGTATATGCTAGTCTCTCCTTCTTCGGAAGCAACACCCACAAGACTCCCTGCTGTCTCTGAAACAACCTCTGCTAAAGACACCATTGTTGATGCACAACACTGAAAGCTTTTTATCTGTCTCAACCTGTCTTGAACAATCTTTACCATATTTTTTTTCTCTCTTATCTCTTAAGCAATTAGGTGATATTTGATCTAATACGAGAGAAATGTGGAAAAACCTAAAAAATCTGTGTCAATTATGATTTTCTTTTGTTCTTCTTACATAGAACAAAACAAACAAACGGTTAAGTTGGCGGCAAAAAAAATATATATCGTACACGGTTGTGGTACAAAGTAAACGGGCCTTAACAGAAGCCTTACAAGCCCAAATGATAAAACAAAAAAGGAAAGAGAAGTATTATTATAAATAACACTCGCATGTGTAGCGCGTTGAGGACACGCACTTGATACATGCCACGTTGGTGCTACACAACACATGGCCGATTTCTCCTAACAAATAACTAAACAGCTGTTTCCATATTTTATCTCCCCCAAGTTTGTTTTATTTGCCCCTTACTCCAATTCCTAAATCCGATCGAAACAACTGCTTAGTTTTATATATCCCACGAACAGTCTGAGAAATGGTGCAAGATCATCACGCCGAGACGGAGAAGAACAAAACCTACGCCGAAGCTGTCGCTGGCGATGGCGATGGCGATGGCGATGATGTCGGAGAAATCGTAAACGGAGGGACGATTAATGGTCTCCGCGAAACGGACTATGAGGAGGAGGATGGTTCGGAGAGCCTCTACTCCTTGCTTTGCCTCACGATCGGTTCGATTCTGTTTCCGGATTCGAAAACCGGTGATGCCTCGTCTTCTTTGCATCAACGAATAAGAAACTCCGTCGCCGAGAACGGCCCGAAATTTCGAGATGCTTCTCGAAAAACTTCACGCGAGATTCTCCAATGGACTCGTCGGGGCAGCCCGCTTCGTGCACTGCTTGTCATCACTGTAAGTGGGTTTTGATTCCTTAATCAGATAGATTTGATTCCTTCGCTAGATAGACTTGCCCCCAATTTATGTGCCCTAAATCGGTTTTGGTTCTGTAACTCTTACCATTGATGATCATTGACTCGCATGTAAAAAGTTTGCTACTTTATTGAACCCCATTTGAGCCAAATTTCGAAATTCTTTACTTCTCTAATTATAATCGATTTTCAATTTCAAATATTTTCGATTCCTGAAGTTTAGTGCTTTACAGAACCCATTTGAGTCAAATTTATTGTTTGTTGCAGATGGGAACAATAGTTCTTCTTACAACAATGGCGTTGGTTGCCTTCACGTTCTTCTTTGTAGCTGCAACAGCCAATGCAATTATAATCTCTCTTCTGATTTCACTTGCTGTTGCTGGTGGCTTCTTGGCTTTCTTCTTTCTCTCCTTGACTGCTGTTTACATTGGAGCCTTATCCGTTGCTGCATTCGTCATCTCTACCGCTACAATTTCAGCCGTCGTTTCCGTCTTTATCGCTTCAGGTTATACTCTGNAGAGAGAGAGAGAGAGAGAGAGAGAGAGAGAGAGAGAGAAACCGATATATATATATTCAAATCGAAATGGCTCAAGAAAGTTATTTCTCATGCCAATCTGGTCTGCCTAATGTGAACTCCAAACTTGGATTGTTACAACTAAGATCTCCACACCTCTTTGCTTGATCGTTCGACCTTTGCTCCTGCGAGTTAACTTTAATTAGATTAAAAGAAAGACCTAGGAAAAACAATATCTATCTATTTATATAGATGATTATATAAGAATTATTATTAGAACCTGATTTTGAAGGGTGGATCTTTGATGGTGAGAGGTCATTGATGTTGATGAAGTTCTGATCATCGTATCTATGTCGCTTGAGCAGTTATTACTTAATGGCCATGTCTCTCTGTTATATGATTTAAAGAAAATAAAAGAAAAACAAATCAGTAAAAAATAATATTGGTTAAAATTATTTCTTTTATTTATAAGCTATAATAAATTAGTTATATATTTTTGTCGAATTAATAAAAGAGGTCGCTTCTTTCTGTATTTTTCTCAAGTAACAATTGATAATAGTTGTATTTTTCTCAAATCCAAATAACCAATAAAAAGGGAAAATCACTTGACCCATGGTTTTTTTTTATATAGTCTATTGATTTCTACTAGAAAAGTGTTAGCCACAAATTAAGTTTTAAAAATATAATTTGATCCCACAATATACATGTCATACATATGAACGAAGTTTTTCATTTGAACCATAAGGACCTAGCTAGACCAAAGAATTTTAAAACTCGGTACACATAATTAAATCATCAGCTATATACAAACCCTAAATCTTAAACAATTTCATCTCACTGTAACCAAAACCACCACTTTAATTAATTGGTTCACTTAAATGAAACAAAACAAATAGAAAATATCATCCAAATTAAAAGTCTATTTTTGTTAGATGGAAATAGAGCTATGCATTGGATAAGCCAAAGAATTGTTATATGAACTTGGTAGGAAGTAGAAACAATTAGGTAAGAGAAACCCTATATCAAATTTCGTCAATCTCAGTTAGATTAGCGGAAAATCATGTTTATGTATGTACATATCGTGTGTGTGATACGTGTACATATATGTATAATAAGATTATAACACGTAAACGTACCGTGAAGAGTTACTCCAACGAGGTTGTGTGGAAGGAAAGTCAATTTCTTGATGAAGAGAAGTATCATCAGATTGTGCCCTTTGATCTGCCGATGATTGATGATGAACTTCATTTCCATTTATGCCCATTTCTTCTTCTCCTGACCCATCTGAAAATTAATTTTAACTTTTTTATCAAGTTTCATCTCAATTCTTTTTACCCTTTTAAGGGTTCATGTTTAAAATTAAACAATTATTGTAAGCTTTTGGTAAAAGACAATGCAGTGACGAAATTGCTTTTCTTTAAATGTTTTTTCAGCTTTTGGCTTGACTAAAATCAAATATATGTGCCCCCAAAAAAACATTTTTTAAAAAAAAATCTTGAAAATTGTGCCAAATAATAATAGTATCAAATATGAATCATTAATTTTTTGAGTTAAACAAACATGCACAATCCATATGAATATAAAACAATTGATATTTCTTTCAATGCATGAATATTGGTTAGGATTTGATTAACTAGTTTATAATGTAATCCTTTGATAGTTTTTTTTCGTATTCTTAGAGAGATTGGGGATGAATGTTTATTTGGTTTGCTTTGAACCTTGACCACTTATAACTTTAGGGTTTCAATCAAAAGAAAGATAAAGCCTAGAGTTTGACCAATATCTTAGGGTTTGTTTTTCAATTATTTTGGGAAAAGGGAATAGTAGAAATAGTGGAACTAAATAGTAGAATCAAACAGAAATAATTAATACTTCTACATTAAAATGCATATATGGAATCACATATTCAAAGTCTAATTGAAAATTAACTGATATAATCATTATGATCTATAAATTGTTTATATTGAACCTAAAATCTGATTTAATTTTTGTTGGCGAATACAAAGCTTTATTGTATTTTTCTTATAATGATTATAAACCAGTGCCATCTCTTTAGCATATACTATAAAGCTGTAAAAAGCTATATAAAGAAATGTGGATATGCATAACATTTTATATATGTGTGTGTGTGTAAAGTCAGGTCGAATTGTTCAGAATAATACGTACCTGATGAAGCAGCAGGCTTGTTAGTGGTCTTAACAGTTCGATACATCTGTAAACAACAAAAAAAGGAGTAAAAGGCATTAGAGCTTAACTAAAGAATAAACCAGAAATCTACTTATGGATACAGATAAACCAAAATAAAACGGACAAAAGATCCTGATAAACTAAATATATTATTTTGAATATATGATACAGGTGACAAAACTGGAGACATATATGCAGACACATATGAACTTTTATATAATTAAATAAATAATATATAGTACACAAATGTGTGGTTTTCTGGGTTTGTCTTGGAACTAGTGTTGTACATTTAATTATTTATTTGTAATTTTAAGACCACGAGGTTGATGTCTGAAAGAGGGTTGAGTAATTGAAAGATTGTATTATTATCATTGAGTAATGATGACTACTTTTGTCCCCTCTTCCTAATTTATTTCAAAATAAAGAATTATAATCAAAAATGAATTCTATCATCTCAATTCTCAATTGTTTAATAATTCTCTGAAAGGTTTCAGTCTCTTAAAGCTATAACTATTCTATCTTTTCTCTCTTTAAATTCATTCAACTGCTTCAATTTCTTGGCAATTGTGCCATCTCTTCAAAAAAAGGGACTAAACTTAAAGCAAAGACAAAACAAAAATATATAGTAAGACATTAGAGTTGGAGCACAAGCTTTAAAGACTTTAACAGTATTCATTTCTCTGATGATATATATGTACACACAATCTTGTTTCTTGATTAAGCTGTTTTTGTGCAAGGGAAAGGAGAAGAGAGAGACATGATGGTGATGAAAACTATGAAATATCCCTAATTAGAGAATCTTGATTGGTAAAGATCTAACTTGACTAGACTCATAATAGGAGAAAGGAACCAATTAGAAGATGAGAGAAAAACCAAAATTAACCAATAAAGTTTGATTTAATTTTAAGTGGAGTTTTGATTTACCTGCAAATGGCTCTTCACGTGAGCTAAAGTTAAGTCTTTTACATCCATGAGCTCAAGAACCGACTTTGGAGTTGCTCCTATAGATTCACAACAAGAACAAGAAAAGATTCAAACTTTGAGAAATAAAAAAAAG
This sequence comes from Eutrema yunnanense, assembly GCA_002933935.1. Classification (NCBI taxonomy): domain Eukaryota; kingdom Viridiplantae; phylum Streptophyta; class Magnoliopsida; order Brassicales; family Brassicaceae; genus Eutrema; species Eutrema yunnanense. Next base: position 121,941 of record PKML01020446.1, on the reverse strand, counting down.
GGAAGATTCTTTAGAATGCGATCGACTATGATGATAGATGTGTACTTTCATGGCCGCCTAGAAGCTCAACGGCGTGAACAAACCGCGCGTGGAGGCTACTCGTCCAACGCATCCTCGGAGCTCTCATGCTCCGCTTTGTCGGCATCTTAGGTAAGAATCTTGATCTAATCATCCCGTGATGATGATGATTATGATGATGAGGAGAAGAAGAATCTGAAGATCCAACGACTCCATAGTGATTATGATGATGATGATGATGCAATGGAACACCTTTTAGCCTCGGGGAAGATTGTAATGATCTGTAAGCGTTGTTATAGCCCGAAGATGAATTCAAGATTGAGATTTGATCCAAGTCCCCTCCTCCAAGAGAAGGTAAAGAAGAAGAAGGAGAGGTTTGTTGGTGGAAAGGGAATGAACGGTTGTGATAGACCGGGATGCCTCTAATCGGACGGTGGAGGTTATTAATATCGGATTCATCGACCCTTTGATGAAGACTTCCACCATTGATGATGGGGTTGTTGTAATGCTGATGATGAGAAAGATTAATGTTTCTTCGATCAGGGCAATGGAGGATTCTTGTGGTTGGATTCGAACTAGGGTGATTATGATGAGATAAGGAGAGCTCGAAGTTTGATGATCGGTTGATGAGATTGTTGTTGTCGGTTTGGGATGATCTTCTAGAAAGTTCTTTGGAAGATTCATTGTGATGAAGATGAATATCTGGGAGACTGATGTTGAGAGACAGATCAGGGAGAGTAGTAGTTGTGTTTGATTTTGGTTTCTCTAAAAAAACTCCTTCCATGGATATAGATAAACAACCTTTAAGAAACCCCTCTTGCTATTGCTGCTGCTACCGATGATGATGATGATGATGATGATGGGTGATGAGTTTTCTTTTGTTTTTGTTTTTGTTTTTCTCTTGAGGGTTTTGCTTCGGAATTTAAAATGATTTTCTCTAAGGGAAAAATAAAAGAAGGGATTCTTTGAGCAAAGAAGTCAAAAGGGTGTCTGAAAGATTTGATTTTTTTCTCTGTTTCTCTCTCTCTCTCTCTATATATATCTCAATAAGAAAAGAGAGAAAGTGAGAGTGATGAAGTTAAAGAGGAGCTTTAAAAAGGAATAAGAAGGAGAAGAAGAGAGAGAAGTTGAGTAATGATCTTCTTGAAGAAACAAACATGCTCAAAGTAAGACACAGAGAGAGAGAAAGAAGGAGAAGAAAGAGAGAGAGAGAGAGAGAGAGGTATGTGTGTTGTGAAGCAAAGGCAGAAGAGAAAAAAGGAATAAAACTAAATCCAGGAAAATTAAAACAGGTAAGAGAGAGAGAAGAGATATGTGTGCGTATGTGTATGTATGTATGTGTATGAGATGTTGTTCCTCGAGAGTATATCTTAGAAAGCGATAGTTGAGAGAGGGCAAAATTGTCATTCCGTATACTCCAAGTATTGTAAGCTTCTTTTTTTTTTTTTTGGGTCTAAAAGTGATATTATAAATTTGTTCCTTTTTACCTTTCTTTCACCAGCAAACCACGTACCAATATAAAATGTTCTACGGCTAAATTATATTTCGCTAAAGTAATTAGCAAATCAGTAATTTAATAAAATTTATTCGTATTGACTATGAATTGTATACGTATTGACTATTAAGACTTTGATTTGTATACCGACCTGACCGGTCGACCGACCTGACGGCTGACCGACGACTTGACCTGACGACTGACCGACGATTCGATCTGACGAACCCCCAGCTCTCCAGCTCTCTACTACACGCCTCAGCAACGAACTACGAATGGCTTGATCCCCAACCCGGGGTACGTATGCAGCCCTCCGGGCACAGCTATAAATCACCTCTTCCTCCTCATTTGCCGACCGGAACCCAACCGGCTCTATCTTAACAGAAAATCCTCGAACCTCCCCGATATAAATTAATTTGTGGGAGACGTGCTCAAACACGTTCCAACATAATTGAAAGCCTAGTAACAAAGAAATTTTGTTTTCTATTGGCTTAATAAACGGGAATTTGTAATGTAAATTATGAATTTATAATCGATCATGTGCATATATCAAAGAAAAAATATATACACCTTTTAACAACGTACACTTGTTTTTTTTTTAATAACCAGGGGTGCTCCGAGTTTTTATTATCCGACTAATCTCTTCGGGATGAATATAGCTGTCGAGTAATTCATTCATAGAATTTTTTAATGGATCTAAAGTTTGATACCGTATCAACTGGCCAAAAACGATTAGATAACTCTGAACTTGCCAAATGGAAATGGTTATATAACTTTTAACAATGTATACTTGTTTTTTTTCTATCAACAATATTAATTATTTGAATTTAAATATTACATATCGACGATATTAACTTAAACTATTAACATGCATGTGTTTTGTCATGTTAATTAGGACTTAACATGCGTTAATTATAGTGTGGGTACTTTTTTGTAAAGAAATTATTTTAAAATTTACGAAAAATTATTTTATTTTAATTTTATAATATCTCTAACTCATGATTATAAATATAGTTGTCAAACGGAATAATTTGTCTATTTAACCCGTTTTGCAGTGGACAAAAATATTATTCGGGTTAACCCGCAAAACATATAATCTTGAAAAAATTACTTTAATATGCACCGTTTAATGACTCTAATTTTGTGTGAGATAATTGTATACTTTTAAACCTTTAGTAATAAAACAAAAACTCCTTTGATAGATAAAAAAAAAATTACATGTTCACAGATTATCATGAAGGATATTAATTAAAAAAAAATGTTGGAGAAGAGTACAAGAGGAGAGAGAGAATAAAGGGTCGCTCTCTTCTGTCCTATCTAAATCTATAGTCAAAGCAAAAGCCAAAGTTAAATAAATAAACAAGAAGATAAAAACAAACACAAAATATGTATAAATAAAAATAGAGTGCTTTGATTTTGGTACCCCGGAGACGACGGGATACATTCATCCATATGTTGATCATCCATATGTTGAGAGAGCGAGAAAGAGACTTGTCTTCTCTCTGACTCCTTTTTTTTTTCCCCCACTCTCTTCGCTTCTCACTTCACTCTCTTATTCACATTTTTTTTGTTATATTTATTTAATTTCTAATACGATTTTGGAACCAAACAAATTCAAGTTTCCGTCCGTAGATTGTTCAACTATACCTAAAGAGATAAATATACATTAAATACCAGTACGTTCTTGAGTTTATGAATAGCTCGTATAGACATTTTAGTTCGTAGAGATATGTAGACTATAAAATCAACCGGTTACTTGTTTGACCAATTTGTGAAGTCTATTAAAGCCAAATCTTAGTGATCTGTCACACACACACACATATATATATTTTTTTATAGAGCTGATTTATATTACGAATCTTAAAAATTGTTTGAGTACGATGTTTTTTTATTCCATAAACTTCGACTTGTTTATGTCGATCTTATATATGCATCATACTGTTTATATTTTGTTGTTATACGACATTTTCTCATTCACATTTTTCTTAACGTTTTTTTAAGTATCTGTCTTTTCATTTTTGTTTATAATTTTACTAAACTTTGTTGGGTTTACCCTATCGACTCTTTTTATTCGATTTTAAATTTTTATAAAAAGTCATAATATTCAGTTATATTATTTACATGCAAGGTATAGATTTAGATAGTACTTTATTAAATATTCGATTGTTTTTCGTCTAAGAAATTTGGTATTTTCTCCCACTATGATTTGGAATATATACTTTGTGTTTTGCCTCCCAAAGGTAGGAAAAAAAGTGTAACGTATTACAAAAAGTGTATTTCTCTTCACATGCATGATACACATAGCTACATGCCTACACATCCACATTCGTTTGTACAATACAAGGCGCTCCGTATGTATATGTACATAATGTGTCTTATTTAATTATAAGAATCAAATCCATTATTGTATATATAGCGTATAATTGTTTCAGATTTATATACATTAAATTAATATATATAATATCTAAGAAAATATTCAGCCAGAAAGCAGATTTTGTTTGTTTCCTTCAGTAAACAAAAACAAGTAAACTCTAAAGAACCTATAGATTTGCTTCTAATTCCCTTTTCATTCTCCCAAATAATCTCTCTTTTTATTTTATTTTTAAGAAAAAAAAACTAACTATTCTCTCCTCACATGACGACCAATATATTATAATCCTTTCTTTATTGACCATCTCGATACATCATAAATGCATGAAATAATAGTATTGTAAAATATACTACCAAAATCAAATTAATGAGAGATCCTGCGCGATAATTATATTATTTTATCTTACAAACATATAAATGGATATTGAAAAATAGAGCTTGTACAGTATGCTTGCAGTTTTTAGACGTATTTCTATGAATTAAATAATTAAGTACAACCCTAGCTATATACTATTGTTTTTTCTTGAACGAGGTCCATTTCTAATTTTGAAATGGGTTTCTAAAACCCCTATTTTTTGTTTTTGATATTTAGTGAATAGAAAAATTGAATTCAACAATTCATATATTCCAAACCTATAGCAATATCTATTTTTGTCCCTCAACGAGCTATACATTTAATTATACTTTCGAAATTTGATGTGATTTTTTCTTAAAACCCTAGGCTCACCCAAAGGATTATAAGAAGTATTATCTATTAATTCCTATATTGGGAACTAAACCTTTTTCGGTTTAGTTAATTAAAGGAACATTGAAACTAGAGAGTAACGAAGCTTGATTTTTGGCTTACTTATTAGGAGTAACGTTTTTGATCGGATTCTGTGCCCCATTAATTTCTCGAAGGACATAAGCTTTTCTTTTGCTCTTATGTTTTATTCTTTCATGTATAAAAATCTCAGTGTCTACAAAAATCCAAAAAACATTCAAGTTAGGCAGCGGATAACAAATTCATGTTCCAAAATGAAATAGTATTATTTTCTACGGAAACAATTGTTTTAAAGGGCTATGACAGTTAAAATAGTGCAGTCACCATACTATAAATATAGTTGATGGAGTAAAACTGTAAATGTAATTGTTAATAAAGTAATATTATTAGCCTTTAGTTAAACAAACTATTGAAATATATAGTATATTTTTAGAAGGAAGTTTTAAGTTAAAGCTCATACATCATATAGGTCTGGAACAAGAATATGTTATATAATACTGTCTCAAATACCTCTTAATTATATTACTTCTAAACTTTTACATTTGATGATTTTCTTGTCGAGTTAGCAACACTTAGTACTATCAAAGTATTTGCTTAAACGATTTCATAGGTAAATGAACAAAAATATTTTAAAATTTTAGAATGAATAATTCGAATTGGATTCTCCAATTTGGAATGAAAATGTATGTCCATTTATGAATGACATTGTTATCCATAAACCTAGATAATCCCCTGCACCTAATTAATTTGGTAATATTCATGTTTAAATAACTCTATTAAAACAACATTTTTAAGATTGCAATAAAAATGTTCTATCTAGCTAAATATAAATTTTGATTTTAATGATTTTTTGTGTGTATACACTACTAATAAAAATGTTCTATCTAGCTAAACATCTCTTTTTTTTAAGCAGGAACTCTATTATTTTCCTACCAAATTACTGCCCACGTGTCTTCCATTCATTAGTTGCTAATTTTAGAGATATAACTAATGTAGGTCCATCATATTGCATGTATGTCTTTATAAGTTTTGTTTTTGTTTTGTGAACAATTACTGATCCATTAAAAAGGGTGTTACATAGCCGATAAGGCAGGGGAAAAGTTCCATAGGGAGTTCTTCGCTAAGGCATCAACCTCCCGTTTGCTAATCGAGAAATGAACACAAAAGAGATAGAAAAAAACATAGACGCAAAAATTTTGATATCGAAGTGGAGTCCTTTATAAGTTTATATCCTTTTTTTCTATATGCTTTATGCAACGTGCATTTTGCATTTTGCATTATTTTAATGGTTTGACTATTGTCAGTAGATGGGCATATAACGAAAAATATTTTTTTTTGTTAAACAATTTCCATTATTAGCATTCAACTTAATAACAATTCTTGGGGAAAAAAAAGATTATAAAAATGTGATTCTTAAATCGGATACCATCCGAATTACCATTTTTATAATGATAGCTTAAAATTTAAATTGCTTTGTTACACAGAAAAAAAAACAAAACATACATTATGACTAATATACTAATACTGGTAATATTGTGGAATTGTAGATGGGAATTTTTTGAAAGAATAAAAAGATGTGGAATAGAATGGAATGGCGAGATAGTTGAGGGGAAAATAATTTCATTTAGTGTTATGGAATTACAATTTAAAAAACAAAATAGTGTTGTATAGAAATAGAATAATTAGTAAATCCGAATAAACTGCTCAGTAGATGGACGTGTGATAATATAATGCATGGACACGAACGTACGTCGGTACGTCGGTGACTGAGATCCAATATGACAAGTAATTAAATAAATAATTGATGCTGTTTTATTTTAAAATTACTACTATTTGTATATTTTTAAAATAAAATAAATTATCACTGCACGCATTAAATGGATCCAACAGAACGTGAGGTTCCATATTGTCTAAATTAATAATTTACACCTTTTTGGAATATATCGGAGAATGAAAGTCTCCGTTGATTCTACCAATCCGTTGACGTTCATATCTCTTTGTCACACATTCTATTTTTTTATTATTATTTGTTTCTTACGTTGATTTATACATAAATCATACCCTCTTTTTCTATTTTGATTTGCATCTTTCCTTAATTGAGTATTATTATATAAGATATGTAAGATTTACCTTTAAAATACGTCTTTTCAAAAACAAAAGAAAGAAAAAGATCTGTTTGTAGAAGATGAAGAATTTCTTGCCAAAACAAAGAATATTCGCAACAAACACATATTTTAAAAATAGGGCCATTATTTACATTTTTTCTACAATCGGCCCACGACTTCAAAATCTGACAAATCAGACATCACTAAATAACTAGAGCTTAACATTTCATTCGATGTAAACAAAACTGGACTGATACAAATCGATTAACTCAAAAGTATTTAAAAATTTGTGACTGATCATGAGCATGAATTCGCTAAAGCTCTATAGGTTCGATTCATATTGCAAACAACCGATCTATATATACGCGTGGACCCTATCTTCGTGTCTAAACTAGGGTTTTGGCATGAGTTCTTTAACATGGTGGACTCTTGTATAGCGAACTCGCTTGTTTTCATCTCCAGATTACTAGGGTTGATCGGACATACTGATGCTAATATTTTTTTTTTTAATTTTTTACAAACTCCTCATTCAAGTTAATCCCAATTTTTGACATTCAAGCCAAAATATCTAGTGTAAATTCTGTTAATTTTTTTCAAAGCTAAGTAAAAGACAGATACAACAGCAATACAAACTTATATATTTTTAAGTTGAACGCAAGCATCATCACAATTAATATTCCAATAAGATTATAATTTAACTTTTGAATACTAATTAAGGAATTTGGAGTGGATTTTTTTTTAAATCAAACTAATATATAATAGAGAAATACCAATTGGTAGCAATAGAAGATACGAAAATTAGGTAGATAGTAAACACTTTTTTTTTTTGCCGTCTGAAATCTTTTTTTTATTACAGATTAGAAAAACTATTACAAGAACAAGTTTTTAACTGACAACATATCTGTTGCACAAGAATTCACGCAGACTCAGAATTCCTGATGTAGAAGCATTAATTAACCTTTAGTTGACCACTGAACTAAGGGGCTTCCACTAGTAACCATGTTTTAAAATTAGTTTGACTACAGAGAGAATTAATTTATTTTTCTCTGTTTTATCTTTCTCTTATCTCATTTATTACCAAAAAACCATCACCATCAATTTTTTTAACCACCATCGCACCACCTCCGTTCACATGATATTCATGCATTTTACATGTTTAAGCATATATTTTACTTAAGAGTTTTGTGCCATTTGCATGCATAATCATGGTTGAGTCTTGCATTTAGGTCTCATTTAGAGTTTAGGAGATTTGCATTAGGTCCTAGTGAATTCTTGCATTCATTTGGAGTGTTTTTAGGTGTTTTGGAGGAGAATTCGTCACCCGAGGAAAGGAGACAGAGATCACACCGAGCATCGATCGATACCAGGTGTGACACCGAGTATCGATCGATACCAATGTGCCACTGCTCGGTGTCACAGCTCGGTACTGTCACAGGGAGAACCCGGGGGGAAAAAGTCCTTAACACGGAGCAAAGATACCGAGGAGTGACCTCGGTATCCACTGAAGCAGCATCGACTGATACCAGGATCAGCACCTAGTATCGATCGACACCGAGGGGCAATACCGATGCTCCTGCTCGGTGTCACAGCTCGGTATTGCAACAGGAAGATCCCGGGGAAAATGGCCCTTAATACGGAGCAAAGATACCGAGGAGTGACCTCGGTATCCACTGAAGAAGTATCGATCGATACCGAGGGTATCGATCGATACCAAGCCTTTCTATCCATTTAAACCGGGTCGGTACCCGGTTTGTTCCGGGTCGACCCGGTTCGCCCATTTTCATTTATAAACCCAAAAACCCTAATTTTCAGGGAAAGTTTTCTTCTTGTGAGAGTTGGGTTTTATCCCAAACTCTTCTTATGATTTTGAGAGAGATTTTGATTGTTCTTCATACAAATGCCACTCTAGAGAAGATTTCTTCACCCTTATCTTTATATTAATGCATCTTCTTTATCTTTATTTCTTCTTCTTTTATGTTCTTCATATTTAGGCCTTAGGCCCCTTTTGTTGGATCTTAGATTTAGCTTGATTTTTGATGGCTTGATGATTGATTTGTGATGCTTATGTTCTTAATCATTGCATTCCTTTCTTGTTTAGTGTTCCTAATGCTAGATCTAGCTTGAGAAAGTAGATCTAGATCACAAGGCATTTCATGAACACCAAGTGTTTGATGAAATGCCAAGACCAAACTAGACAAGAGATTTATGTTCCTAGCCTAAGGGATTAGTTGTCTAGGGTGTATTTTGGTTGATCTTGTTTATATTCTTAATGCTTGCTAATCATTGATCCACAAATGAGAGTTTGCTAATGGATTGAGTGGTTAGCATAGTGATTAGTTGCTTGAAAGAGAATTAATCAAGATTAGTGATCTTAACCTAAGGATTAGCATTGATTGTGTGTATTAGTATCATTAGTTAATTGTCTTGATGATTAGATGATGATGATTTAGGTTGATTCTTGTTGGATCCTTCACTTAGGTTGGTTCTTAATGCTAGATTTGATAAGATAAACCATAGTTTAGAACTACACCTAGATTAGGTAACTCTAGTTGGCGTGACAAACCAATCTAGAGCTACACCTTAGGATTTATGGTCTCATCCCATGCATTAGGGAGAGATTCGAGTAAACGGTGTTAGTGCTAGATTAGGTTTATCCATTCGAGTCTTGAACTTAGGCATTTCACTCCTAACCGGAGTTTAAATGAATTGCTTGAACAAAACCTTTTGTGAGCTTTTCATGCCTAGCCAATGAGAGTTGATGTCTAGGGTGATTAGTGAACTAAGTGGGATTGGAGATTAATGCTTGTTAATCATCTTATCACAAACGATGGTTTGTTCTTGATTTGGTGATTAACAAAGTGATTAGTGCCACGACGGTGGATTAGTCATAATTGTGAATTCCATGTTCTAGGATAGTGTTTAATGCTTCCAAATGATTCATTGTTTGATCGTTATCCATCTCATTGATAGCTTAGTTCATGATCCACATTTCTATCTTTGTTTTCTTTCTTGCATTTGTTTCTTTTCTTATAAACATAAAATCCAAAAACATTGCTATAGCTTAGGAAGTTTCATGCATTCCTAGTGTATTGATCTTAACCTCTTCGGTTCGATCCTCAAATACTACAATGATATGAGTGGACTTGAGGTATTGATTTAAAGACTAAAAAGTCTATCTATCAATTGAAAACGGGTTTAAACTTAGTAAATGGCGTGATTGGAATGGATTGTGTAATAGAAAGAATGACAAGGAATATGGAAAAGGGGATCGAATTTGTGGAATGGTTTGTGCAAAGATAATAAGTCTAGCTCTAAGATTAAGTTGGCCTCAAAAGATACAAAGAAAAAGAAGAAGGCCAAAATGGCCAAGGCATCAAAAGAATGAGAAGAGGCGGGAACCAAAAAGAAGAAAAGACGAGCTAGACAACAACAAAGAAGCACCAAACCATGAAGAACAAGGAAGAAGAAGTGATCCCCAATTGAGGAGAAAGTGTAGTGAAGAGACAAGAAAGATGTGCGGGTTTCAAAAAGGCAAAATGCCTCATGATAAAAGGGTAGCTTAAGTTATGGGCGCAACGGGTTAAGAGCTTTAGGATAGAGACGCTCTAAGCATCCGGGTAGACGAAAGGTTTTCCTTGTATGCATAGGTTGCCTTTTACCTTTAGCATTTTGTCAAAGTTTGCTCGTTCATTGAGAGATCCTTGTATTTGATTGCCCTTACATATTGATGAGATCACTTTCATCTCATAACCGGTCCTTTAGCCAAGCGGTTTCATTTGATTTTGCATAAGCACCATTCACGGATAAAATCATTAATCAATGTTAAGAGGCTAGAGAATAGAATGGTTTGTCTAGGTTGAGGTTTGGCTTGTTGCATGTTGTGAAGGAAATGGCTATCTCCTTTTGAGTAGACAACTTTGGTGCATCCTAGAACTAGTAACTTGGACGTTGAGTGCGATTGTTTCTTGTGCTTCTTATAGGTTCGAGCTCCACTTGCATTTCATTGCATATCTCATCCTTGACTTCGTTTGCTTGAGGACAAGCAATGGTTTAAGTTTGGGGGAATTGATATGTGCATATTCTACATGTATTTAGCATGCATTTCATATAGATTTTAGGTCATTCTCTTGGATCCTCATGGCATTTCATACTTGTTTTGTCCCATTTAGAGTATTAGGAGCTGCATTAGGTCCTTGTGAGTCTTTTGCATGTTTTTGAGGAGTTTACTAGGTGTTTGGAGACACTTGGTGGAGTTTGGAGATTTGGTGCTTAAAGACTAGAGAGGAACCATCCGGAACGTCTCAAAGAACCAATCAGACGAAGGCGTTCCGATGTGATCCAGCTCTTGGAGTCTTCATGAAGATTGTATATGGACGAGTCAGCTGTCCAGGGAAATTCGAACAGGTCATTCGGACATCAGGCTAGGAAGTTATCGCCGATTTACTGATGACTATCCGGATCGGGAGCAAGTGAAGCGGTTGAAGGAGTTTGGGAGCTTTTCAGCACTCACATCGACCCAATCTCTCCCACACATCGATGTCACAGATAGATGCAACATCAGGGAGCTTAACCTCGCTCAAGACCCCATCTACATCGATGTCACACATCGATGCTCAGCTTCACATTGACGCAACAAATCGATGCAGCCGAAGGGACTCAAAGATCAGGCCAAATGAAGCCCTTCCCATGCCCAGTTTAATCTGATGTCTTCATGAAACTTGTAGAGAAGTGAATCAGATGTACACAGGAGTTTGAATCACATCATTTGGACCTCTGGATCGGATTCTATGGCCTAGACACTGAAGCATGATCTGCCTGGCCGAGAAGAGATGACATCGTCCAAAGAACCGGTAAAACGAAGTTCTTCCGATCATATTCAGCCTCTCCGGCCTTAATGAAAGTTGTAGAGGGAAGAGTTAGCTGTGCACACAAGCAAACATCATGTCATTTGGACATCAGGCTAGGGAGATGCCTCGAATTTATCGAAGACGCATCCAAGATCCGACCGGGTCAATACCCGGTTTGTTCCGGGTTGACCCGGTTCGCCCATTTTCATTTATAAACCCAAAAACCCTAATTTTCATTTAAAGTTTTCTTATTTCTAGAGTTGGGTTTATCCCAAACTCTTCTTATGATTTTGAGAGGGATTTTGATTGTTCTTCATACAAATGCCACTCTAGAGAAGATTTCTTCACCCTTATCTTTATATTAATGCATCTTCTTTATCTCTATTTCTTCTTCTTTTATGTTCTTCATATTTAGGCCTTAGGCCCCTTTTGTTGGATCTTAGATTTAGCTTGGTTTTTGATGGCTTGATGATTGATTTGTGATGCTTATGTTCTTAATCATTGCATTCCTTTCTTGTTTAGTGTTCCTAATGCTAGATCTAGCTTGAGAAAGTAGATCTAGATCACAAGGCATTTCATGAACACCAAGTGTTTGATGAAATGCCAAGACCAAACTATTCAAGAGATTTATGTTCCTAGCCTAAGGGATTAGTTGTCTAGGGTGTATTTTGGTTGATCTTGTTTATATTCTTAATGCTTGCTAATCATTGATCCACAAATGAGAGTTTGCTAATGGATTGAGTGGTTAGCATAGTGATTAGTTGCTTGAAAGAGAATTAATCAAGATTAGTGATCTTAACCTAAGGATTAGCATTGATTGTGTGTATTAGTATCATTAGTTAATTGTCTTGATGATGATGATTTATGTTGATTCTTGTTGGATCCTTCACTTAGGTTGATCTTAAGGCTAGTTTTGGATTGAGAGATCAAAACTAGAGCTTAAGCATTTCACGCCCGATAGGTGTTCGATGAAATGCTTGAACCAAACCTTTTGTGAGCTTTTCATGCCTAGCCAATGAGAGTTGATGTCTAGGGTGATTATTGAACTAAGTGGGATTGGAGATTAATGCTTGTTAATCATCTTATCACAAACGATGGTTTGTTCTTGATTTGGTGATTAACAAAGTGATTAGTGCCACGACGGTGGATTAGTCATAATTGTGAATCCCATGTTCTAGGATAGTGTTTAATGCTTCCAAATGATTCATTGTTTGATCATTATCCATCTCATTGATAGCTTAGTTCATGATCCACATTTCTATCTTTGTTTTCTTTTTTGCATTTGTTTCTTTTCTTATAAACATAAAATCCAAAAACATTGCTCTAGATTAGGAAGTTTCATGCATTCCTAGTGTATTGATCTTAACCTCTTCGGTTCGATCCTTAAATACTACAATGTTATGAGTGGACTTGAGGTATTGATAAAGACCTAAAAAGTCTATCTATCATCACACCATCAATTTCTCTGCCGCAAACACCACCACCGGTAGTGTCCTCATCACCAACACCTCCGATGAAAACTCACTAGATCCGACGAAACTTCACCGGATCCGTACGGCTGATAGCCTAATCGACTACTATCACTTCCACCGTCCTCGATGACGCCCAAACCTCGCTCCATTTGCCAGAGTATGTTGATTTCCTCGCTTTCGTTTCGCCGGAATCCATGGACGCTCCTTCGCCATAGACGTTAACATTATATACAATAAGTATCGGATATTATTGTAATTAGCGTGTTACATTTATCAGATATTATTGTTTGTACGTTAACATTCTATATAACAAATATCATATATTACTGCTAGCACGTTACATGTATCATATATTAATTATTGTTAATACGTTAACATACTATGTTAACACGTTACAATTATCAAATATTATTGTTAGCACGCTAAAAAGTATCGGATAATACGTTAACAAGTATAAGATATTATTGTTAACACGTTAACAAGTATTCTTTTTATTTTTGATAGCACGTTAACACGTTAATTTTTATATTTTGTATGATATAATAATTGGATTAACCTGATAAACATATAAACTTATTATTATAACGATATTATTTAGCATGTTAACCAAATAGTTATATGCTAATATCAGTGATGAACAGTGGTCATCGATTTTTATTAACAATGTTGCCGGCAAATTGACGTCAGAAAAGTCTAAATCCGATCAATGGCATTTTTATAAATAGTCTAAATAGCAAGGATAATCATGGTATACAAATTTTTGTTTCCTTGTTAGTTTCCTAATTTTGAAGTTATCATTGTATATAACTAATTTTTTGGTCAACTATTAATATTAAATAAATTTACTCCTAATTAATAATACATAAACGAATATCTGTAAAATTCTTAAAATCTGTACAAATCAATCTACACATTGACACATGCAAATATGGTTATGCTCTACCGGTAAAAATCAGACATTGATTTTTCGGGGACATAATTAAGTACTGTGTTATTTATTTGGTGGGTGTAGATCTGAAATTCAATACGATTTGGATTCAAAGTGAATTCTGGTTATTAAAATCGAAAGAATAAATAAGTGAGAGTGTGATTAATTAGTTGTTAACACACACGCACAAAAAAGAGAGAGTGTGTTTAGTGAAAATTATTCAAGTAGGGCAAAGGGCAAGACTCTATAGCTGCCTAATAAACCAGCTGTCGTCCTCTGTCTATATGTATGTTGAATATTAATTTAACTTTTTGTAATGGACCTACATGTTTCTTGCATTCTGTTACCATTATGGAAAAATTGTCCTACACATATTAGAGAAAAAGGAAAAAAAAAAATCTTTGGACTAGAAAAATAATATTATTTGCTCACTTTTCTTAATGAGAGAGGGAAAAGAGATGTTGATTAAGGAATATAAGAGAAATAATCGACCCCATTGGAGCGTCTTGCAAAAGTGTTTTCTTGTGTGGCATCTCAAATGCTTAGTAAATATATAATATATATAATCATGATCATAATAAGTATTGATTATTTTCTTAGTTATTAAAATAAGTAAATTTGAAAATACAAATTCAGAAAATAAGATCACAAAAATTTATTTAAAAGCCATATGTGATCAATTTAAACTTTTTATATCATTCATAAAAAAATTTAAAAATATTCGAGATGATTATAGTATAAGGTTTTTCAAACAACTTTTTTTTTTCTTTCTTCTCAACAGCTATATAGATTAAAACGATACATAGTTTACATAATAAACAACTTTTGTGTAACAAATAAGAATAAAAAGGAAAAGGGTAATGCAAAGAATGTTGGTTTCACCTCCTAGATATTTTATTTCAAAGTAAAACTACTAGACTAATTTGATGAAAAACATGGTGATAATTTTTGTTTTGTCTTATGCGTCAAGCTTTTCATTTTTTTCTTCTTTCAATTTGAGCATTAATTGGTTTTTGGTATTTACATGGGAATAGCCCAACATGATTTATTCATCATTGTCTCATTAACAATGATACATAATATGCTTCTTACACTTTTTTTTTCATTTTTTCTTTCTTTTCTTTCACTTTCACCGTGCGAAAATATCCCTCTCAACTCTCAAGTGGCCATTCTAGTTGGGGAATAAAGCGAATACTTCTTCCATATTTTTGTTTAAAGAAACACCCAAAAACTACTTTTAAGCTTTACGCATTGTGAAATATAATCTTAGGGTTATTTTGGACCCACCGCTTTATGATATGCAAATAGCAAAATTTCTAGAGTTGTGAATTAAATTATTTCATTCGCTTCCAATCTCCAAAAGAAGGAAACAAGAAAAAGGTTGACATTATTATGCCCTTTTAGATTTTGTAAAGTTGTATATAAGAAGCTATATATTTCCTATCACATAATGAGGCTTACCGGGTGAAAAAAACTAGTGTTACTATTTCGGAACTACATAAGAATATTTGCACTTTACCAATAATACGACATCTAATTTTTTGTAAGGTGCGTATCAAAATTTAACAAAACTTAGTAGTGCATTAAAATGTAAAATATTTTTAAAATAAAAATATTGGAACCAACACTCCGAAAAATAATTTATCAAAGATACTAAAAAGCACATCTTATTATATAAAGTAAAATATTTCAAAGTTAATAACTCGCATGATCGCGACACGTGTTAAGTTAATCGATCATATTTTGATATATGTTTAATAATTTTCCAATTATATTTTGACACATGTTTAATAAATTTCTAATTATATTTTTAACACATAATGTTAATAATAAAATTAAATTTTATAATCGATTTCTAATCCTAAAAAGTAAAAAGAAAAAAATAGAAATTGTGTTTAGATTAAAGAAATTTAACAAAAAATATAAATAAAATCCAAAGTTTTTTTAAAAAAAACCATATTTTAGTTTAGAATAAGAAATTAAACAATAGATAACAATCCTAGAAAAAATAATAAAAAAGAAAAAAAAATGAAAGAAGAAAAAAAGGAAAAACCATATTTCAGTTTAGAATAAGAAAATTAAACAATATTTTACAATCCTAATAAAAAAAATTTAACGCACTTGATCGCGACACATGTCAAGTTAATCGATCAGATTCTAACATGTGTATAAAAAATTTCCAAATTTTTTTAACTAAATTTATAATTGATTTATAATCCTTTAAGATAAAATTACTAAACAAAAACGAAAAATATTAAATATAAATTGACCGTAAAATCCAAAGTTAATAAAAAGGAAAAAATCAAAAAATTATTAATGGAAAAAATTATAATCGATTAATAAACAATTAATAAACAAAAGTAAAACATCAAAATTCAGAAATATTAATAATCGATCCATAATCTTAAATGGTAAAGTTACTTAACAAAATAAAAAATATAAAAAAGGAAAACATAAAAAATTGGAAAAAATAATAATCATAAAATCTAAAGTTACTTAACAAAAAGAAAAACAAATTTTTTTTTTACATTTATCCTAAAGGGCAAAGTTAATAAAAAAAGAAAAAAAATTACTTAGTTTTCCTATTTAGATTATGAAAATAAAACAACGAATTACTAATCTTAAAGAAGAAAAAAAAACTCTAATTTATCATTTCTATATAAATAATTTGATACATACCAAAAGTCAAAAGTTCAATAATCGTTTTTAAAACTATTTATTGTATCTGCTCCACCAAATTCTTCATTCAAGTTATATATTTATTTCATCGGAAATTTTGTTTTAAGTTTTTATGTTTTTTTTTTCATGAGTGATTTAATTTTATTTATTTTTTAGTTTTTATTTCACGGATTATAAAATATTAAATTAAACCCCGCATGTGATTCCTAATCTAGTCTATTTATCACATAACATATATATATATATATATATTGATTCCTCAGTGATGTATTTGTAAAACTTCTAGATCACTAGTGCTACGTTATGAAACAGTTTCAAACAAAACTTTGTTCTACTTTTTTTTGCCCAAAAAAAAAACAATTAAACCCCTGTTGTATTGTTTACTCTATTCCAATTGTTTTCCCTTCTATAGGAATAAATTTATAGAAAAAAGAGATGGGACCTAAGGAATTGGCAAATTGTACCATGGGTTGGTTCAAATGCAATGGACAAGACCGAAGATTGGGGAAGAATGAGATGTGGCATGAAGGTGTTGTAGTTGTCTCATTAACCAACAACAGTCATAGAGAGAGAGATGTGATGTACATTGCTCATGAGGGGGTCCATATCTTTATATTTAAATTGGTTGAATATATATATAACTTCAAATTCTCTATGTCTATATATTGTTATATGATTAATAAATAAAGTTAGAATATTATGAGGGTGAAAGAGCACACAAGACCAAAGAATGTACTGTGACACCCACCAACATCTCGTAACTATAATACATATATTGTACTTACCATACCGAGTAGGTTCCAAACCATACCGGGTTTAACATTTATTCTTGTCTCTTGAATTTTCTTTCTTGTCTCGGTTTTCTGTTTATTAAATTTTAATTCAGGTTTGATGCTAGAGAAGTTTGATGGAACCTCAGTTATTTCATTCATTATTAATTATTTTAAGTTAGAAATCCATAAAACTTAACATTGTAACAGTGCATGAGTTTGTTGATCATGACCTGTAAATGGTCCGAATAGAGTTTAATATCATTCTTAAAGTGGAATTTGATTCGTGATTATACCGAAGAATCCTCATTTCAAAAGGGTGTGTTAAAATGCACATCAGAAGTTTGATGGGATCTATAGTATATATGAGATATGAGTCAACCAAGTTATTGTCAGCAGATTTTGAATTATAAGCCCATAAAATTTAATTAACATTTAAAAACATTTTCTTGTAAGATATCAATCAACTGATTGCTATCCACAAACCTATTGTTATAATGTTATGTATAACGATGGATTAAAAATTATTGAAATTATTTTATAGATATTATGAATATAGATTTAACTTTTCATATATAAAATAAAGCATAGAACTTGAAAAGGAGTTATAGGGTTGTAAAGACTCGATTTTCCTATATCTACATTTTCTTAGAAACTGAGAAGATCAAATCTGTGCGCAAGATTTGTAAATGTATAAAGGGAAAGTTTCATATTTTTTGTATTCAATTTTTTTTTTGTTAAAAATGTATTCTATTTAAATTGCATGCACGAGAAATAAAAACCATACCGCTTTCTATCAATTCTTCAAGGGCCTATGATCTTTGATTAGTTTGTAGGTTTTCCATGTTGAGAAACTTTTCATTTTGATGTCGTAAATCCACTATCCTTAATATAGTTCTTATCCTTAAGAAAACAACGATGATGAGGTGAATTAATTTGGATATGGTAGATGGTATCTTTGCCAACAAAAAACTTAGCTAGAATATTGCTTCAAATTCCTAATTGCGGAGGTCCTTCGCTCTCCAAAGATGTTTGTAGCTTCCCCAAAAAAAAAAAAACGACCAACTATCAGTCCTAAAATGACAACTTTTTCCATTACCTACAGTTAGTCAAATCCAAAGGTATGCAAGTTCTCTTAGTTTCAAGCTTTTAACAATTTGTTAGCCAGCAATGAGTATTCTTGGTTAGTAGTTAGTATCCAGAATTGTTTCCTTTCAGATTCTTGATTTTGTTTAACCGGCAATGTTTCAACTTCAAGTGGTTAGAAATATTAATAATTTGGTAAGAGATTTTTCTCATACATCGTACGTCTAATATTCAATCGTGAACCTGAATCATGTGTTGCCAATGAAAGATTAAGAAAGGCGACGATAATAACAACAAACACAATCTATAAGCACATCACATTTATGAGAGTTTTATTACAAACTCTATCTATAAACCCATCGCATTTATGGGTACGTTGATATGGATTTTTCTAAGTAGGTGTGAAATCTAAATGAGTTTTTTTCGCAAGATGTTAAAAAGTGGGCACTAAAAAAATTTGACATGAGTGTAGGAATATTTCAAATGCAAAGTCAGCATAAATGGATCAAAAAGCTTAATTAATTGATGTAAGTTTAAGGTTGAGAGAGAGAGAGAGAGAGAGAGAGAGAGAGAGAGAGAGAGAGAGAGAGAGAGAGAGAGAGAGAGAGAGAGAGAGAGAGAGAGAGAGAGAGAGAGAGAGAGAGAGAGAGAG
>PKML01020446.1:72126-102746 GCA_002933935.1 Eutrema yunnanense | reverse complement strand
AGAAAAAGAAGAAAAGAGGAGAAAAAAAGAGAAAAAAAAAAAAGAGGAGAAAGAAGAAAGAAAGGGAAAGAGAGAGAGAGAGAGAGAGAGAGAGAGAGAGAGAGAGAGAGAGAGATAAGGAGAAATTTAATGAAAAAAGAGTGATAAATGTGAAGAGACAGAAGGGCACAGGACTTTTCTGCCCATTGCAGAAAAGATAGCCTGATGTGAGAGGTGATGAAATCATTTTGTAATCGATTGCTTTATGATTGCTCCTTTCTTTTATTTTTTTTTCTTTTATTTTTTTAGAGAGAGCGCATTTAATAACAAGTGATAAAAGTTATTATTGGGTTGGAATTTGTTTTTTCTCTAAAGCTGATAAAAAGTAGAAGAGAAAAAAAGGTAAATATTCAATAAACAAAGTGCTTTTCCCAAAGTTTTTTTTCCCCTCTGTGTTCTCACTTATATAAATGTATTATTTTCTTCTGACAAATTAAAATAAAAATAAAAAGATAAAGTCAAGAGAAGAAAAAAAGCAAAAGTTAAAAAAAAGCTGCAAGATGATGAAGGTATAATGACTAAATGATAATCGAATGCATGCATGCATTGCATTGTCCTATATACACACAACACATGCCACAGTAACTTTCTACTAACTTTTGCTGACTCGCTTATTTCAACCCTTAAAGCATTTACTTCTTCTTCTTCTTTCTTTTTAAACCCCGAAGCATTCACTTCACATGCAAGCTTCTTCCAAACTAGTACTCCATGATATATGTTTTTTTCTTTTAGAAAAGAAAGGAGCAATCATAAATACATATATTGCTCCTTTCATTTTGTAATACATTTATAATACATACATTTAGTTTGGATTTTTTTTTCATTTAGTACACCCTGAGCAACCAAACCGTGAATTGAATAAAATAAAAGCTAGTTAGTATTAAATTTCATAACTGGCATAACCAAAAAAATTGACGAACACACTAAACTTTATTCATCTATTCTATTAAAACAGAATCACTTTTAGTATCCGTATCCAAACACTTCATACTTTTATTTAAAAAAATCTGTTTGGAAACTATTTTAACATTATCCCAATTTTTTTTTACAAATATAAATATATAAAAATAAAAATGATTATAATTCCGAATTTTGGATAGTATATAAATTTAAATATAATATCTTCAGAAAATATGTATGTGTGAGAGGCGGTGTTGAAAATATGTGGTTTAAAAGATTTTATTAGACAACATACAAAATATTTTCGAGATTTTTTGGTTTAGTATATTAAAAATAATTAATGTTAAAGAAGAAATTGGGAAACAAATATTTATAGAATTGCCAAACATAAATTTATAAAATAAATAATTAAAAAAATATTTTTCCATAAATAATATTAAATTGCCAAACATGAATTATTTTGTAGACAATAGAAAAAATCAAAAATATTAAATCCTATTAGATTTTAAATATTTTAAGTTGGAAATATCAAAAGTATGATAAAGTATTAAATCAATTTTATGTATGATAAAGTATTATTCATAAACGAAACTAATAAACGAAATTATAGTATCATATTGTAAAACCATAATGACTCAATAAGAACAATAAAGAAAGCCATTTGATTGTACTATAATTTTTTACTTAATCATGATCCATACGGGTCAACGATTATATCATGTTCACGGTTATTTGCTGAGTTTTTACGGGTTTTAACGGATTTTATAGTCTCGGGTTTTAGAGTTATATTCGGACCGAATTGTTGTCTGGATCCCGGGTTTTTCAGGATTTGAAAACATTATATTAAATCTATAAAAAAATTATCCCGCGCGGGTGAGAATTTAGTAATTTCTTAAAGATGAGTTTTTTTTTTTTTTTTGAAATATGAAGTCAAGACTGGACCAACTTATTTAGTTTCTTATGATGAATAATAATAATTCGAAGCCAATTACAAAAGATAATATCAAAATTTTCAAGAGAATGTTTCCAAGTATCAAAATAGCATAAGATTAATATACTTTGATTTGGTGATATGAATTTATTAGTATACTAGATAAGTACCCGCATATATGCGGGTTTGTAATTTAATATTTTATAACCCGTGAAAAAAATAAAAGATGATAAAATGGAAAACAAAATTAGATCACCCGTGAAAATATCTTATACATAAATTTAGAAACAAAGTTTACGATAAAATAAATATATACATTGAAAGAAAAATTTGGTGAATAGATGCAGTAAATAGTTGTGGATATGATTATTGGATTTTTTTTTTTTGGTAATTGATATAATACCAAATTGTGGTTTATATAGAGGTGAAAAATTAAAATTCTTTTTCTTTTATGATTAATTTTCTTAATTTAAATGGAAAACTACAAAATATTTTTTTCTTACTATATTAATCTTGCCTTTTAGGATAAATTATAAATTAAAACTAATTTGATTAATATTTACTTTAATTCATTTGTTTTTTAAATTAAACTGACACATGTCAATATCTAAATTAACCGTGACAAATGTCATGATCTCGTGGGTGAGAATTATCATACGTGTCACGCTCACATTGAGAGATCCAACTTTATATAATACGATATCTTATTATATAAACATAACTACTTTTTAAAAGAAAACTATAACCCACACNACCTTATCTATCAATTTCACATTCATAATTCTAAAAGGTAAATTTTATAATTTACAACCACGACCAAAATTAAAAAATAAAAATTATAAATATACTCTAAACTTAAAAGAAATATTATAATATAAAACTTAAAATTTAAAATCGTATCCAAAGCTATTTTTAAATTTATTTATTCTAATTTAAAATAAGGTTTTTTTAACTTTGGCTTTTATTTATAATTTTTGTTTAATTTTTCTTAATCTAAACATAACTACTTTTTCATTTACTTTTTAGAATTAGAAATCGATTTAAAATCGTATATTAATAATTTTTCTTTTAAGTTTAGAGTATCTTTTTAATTATAATTAATTTTATTTTTAGTAACTTTCTCTTTTAAGATTATGAATAAGAATTTTAAAGTTTTTTATTAATCAATTTTAAATATTTCCAACTTTGACTTGACAAATGTCGCGATCAGGTGAATTAGCATTTTTGAAACATTTAGTTTTATATGATAAAAATTTTACTAATTCTTAACTGAAATATGTTTTTTTAATTTTTTTTTGGGCTTTTATTCCTTTTTAAAAAATTTAGAAATGTGTAGATTATTATATAGAGTTTGGTCGTTGTTGTATATTAATAATTTTCTTTTTTTAAGTTTCCTTTTGTCATAATGGAAATGATTATAAATTTTTAAATTTGGTCGTATATTAATAATTTTTCTTTTAAGTTTAGAGTATATATTTATAATTTTCATTTTTTAATTTTGGTCGTGGTTGTAAATTATAAAATTTACATGTTAAAATTATGAATGGAAAATTGATAAGGTATCAATTTGGTTATCTAGAGTCGAGGAATGATAATTTTTTTTCTTTTAGGATTATTTTACTTTTTAAGTGTGTGATTTTTTTAAGAATTACTAATTGTTCTTTCCTTTTTAAAAACTTTAGCTTTTTAGGATTGTAATCTATTGTTTAATTTCTTAATTTTAAATTGAAATATGTTTTTTTAATAAAATTTGGATTTTATTCATTTTATTTTTATAATTGTAATCTATTGTTTAATTTATTTATTTTAAACTAAAATATGGGTTTTTTTTAACTTTGACTTTTCTTTATAATTTTTGTTTAATTTTTCTTAATCTATACATAACTACTTTTTCCATTTACTTTTTAGTATTATGAATCGATTTTAAATCGTATATTAATAATTTTTTTTTTAAGTTTAGAGTAAATTTATAATTTTCCTTTTTTAAGTTTGATCGTGATTGTAGATTATAAACTTTTAAGTTTCCATTTGTCACTTTCCTTTATTATAAGTTTTCCTTATTTATACTTATATATTTTTTTGGAAGATTGCATTTTTACTTTACACTTTTTAATATTTACTTTAATTCATTTTTATTAAGATTGCTTTTTTTTAGTTTAACATTTTTAATATTTATTTTAATTTATTTTTACTTTTTTTTAATTAAATTGACACATGTCAAGATCTAAATTAACAACCGTGACAAATGTCACGATCTCGTGAGTTATAATTTTGCATACGTGTCGCGCTTACGTTGAGGGATCCTGCTTTATATAATAAGATACTGTAGATAATTACTTTTTGTGTGTCCTTGCTTCTCTTGTTTAGATCACATTATAGAAAAGGGAGGGTTTCTATATTTAAAGGTTGAAATTTTGAGTACATAAAGTTGAAAGCCTGAAACAGGCCCAATAGAATGCGTTAAATTATAAATGTTTTCTCCATCCGTCTTCAGTTCTGGTCGGGTTGGATTTAGTTTGGGCTTCAGAATTTTGGGCTGCCTTGTAATACTGGAAAGTTTGAAGTATTTGCAAATTTGGGTTTTGGTTTCTGTCAAAATTTCAGTTCAGATCCGGTTCATATATGTCCCGGCTAATCCAAGACTAAAATTGAGATCTGATAGAAATAGAATCACGTAAAAGCTGGAGAACAATCATCCTCATAACTTTAAATAAAACATTTTTAAACAAAGAACATAATGATAACTGTTTCATAATGAGAGAGAGAACCACAG
Organism: Eutrema yunnanense; assembly: GCA_002933935.1. Classification (NCBI taxonomy): domain Eukaryota; kingdom Viridiplantae; phylum Streptophyta; class Magnoliopsida; order Brassicales; family Brassicaceae; genus Eutrema; species Eutrema yunnanense. Next base: position 98,103 of record PKML01020446.1, on the reverse strand, counting down.
AAGAAGAATAATGAACATGAGCTGATATTGGAGATTCCTTGAAGCTCAAGGTTCCTTGTTTCATGGTTTCCAGAGGATTGTGGATTCAGCAATCATGGAGGTCACAGTGTAAGGATCCATGTTCGAAGCTGGCCTACGATCTTCAAAGTATCCTTTTCCAGCCTTCTCAGTATCGCGACCAACCCTAACCGATGCCCCACGGTTCGCCACACCCTGTATAAACCGGTTTAATTAGATCTCTGTTATAGCATAATGCGATAGGAATGATCAATGAAAAATGTGACAATGGTAATGATTTAAGATGAAATACTAATACAGTTTGATATATTGGAAATTGTGAAAACCTGAATAAATGCGAACATAGTGGAATAAGATTCATGACAAATGTATATTCTAAGAGACGCTCGTTACCCATAAGAAAGTGTTGATATCGGCGGTCTCGTGTCTTCCGGTGAGACGACGCTCGTTGCCTTCACCATAAGCAGAGATGTGTTCCTTGTGACGCAATCCAAGCTTCTCTATCGCTTTCTTTATGACCTCGTACCCTCCATCTTCTCTCATCGACTTCGTGCTGCAGATAACGAAAAACCAGATTCAGAAAAATAAAAATCACAGGGCAAAAACCATATAAACAGAATCAGAGCGAATCTTCTACAACACAAAAACCTGTAATTTGTGTGTGCTCCTGCACCATTCCAATCTCCCTAAAGTAATTAAAAGAAACAGAGAAATTGAGTGAATCTTACAAAATCAAAGATTTTTGTCAGTTAATTGATTTACAGTTATGGTAAAAACAAACCGGAATAGGTTTAGGGTCAAGAGACAGAACAACTCCAGCCAATTCTGTGATCCTCTGTTTTCACGTACCAAATAAACAGAGTATATGAGAAACAGAGAGGCAGTGTGTATAATTATAAATCGTGTATAACTATATTTATATATACCTCGAGGATGTAACGAGCGACCCAGACCTGATCAGCGGCAGCGATTCCAACGGTTGGACCGACTTGGAATTCCCACTGAAACCCACACACGATCAGTTTCAGGGATTTGACTTCTTTGTGTTATGGAATCGGAAGAATAAAAGGAAAGGGGTAAATTTAAACCTGGCCGGGCATGACTTCGCCGTTGGTGCCACTGACATCGATTCCGGCGTAAAGACAGGCTTTGTAATGAGAATCTACGATGTCTCTACCAAAGGCTTTGTCTGCTCCAACTCCACAGTAGTATGGTCCCTGTTAAAAAATATTTGAATATATTTTTTTCCCAAAATTATTTCTTGGCCAAAAACTGGATTTTTGGATTCAAACCACAAAAGGGTATGTGAAAAGATTCGCCGGAAAAAAAGGTTTACCTGAGGACCTGGGAAGCCGCCGACCGGCCAACCTACCGGCCACTTAATATCCTTTTGTAGCAAAGTATACTCTTGCTCAATTCCGTACCTGAATTTCAATATTTGAATTTTTTTCTTAAGAAAAATACTTAATTAATTTAGAAAAAAAAAATGGATTGAACATTGTAAAGAACTACAACCAAAAATGAAAATATCGTAACTAATAATATCCTACAAAATTTGATAAAACAAATGTGTTTATGATCAAATTACTTTTATGATACTTTTAACATATATATAAGAAAATATATTAACTATGCAAATTTGGCAACAACATGTTATGCCATACGAATTTGTACCCACAGTATGATGATGTTGACCAAAAACAACAATGCAAACTTATAGAAAATTGAAATAATCTTTGCCAAAACAATTCATTTTAGAGATATATATACCATGTTTCTTCGGCGACAACGCTAGGGTCGCTAAAGATCTTGGCTGCCGCATGCCTTTTGTTCGTTGGGATCGGTTCACCGGCCGGTGTATATGCGTCGCACATCACCTAATTTCAAATCAAATCCCGAAAACAAAATAAATTAGTATATAAAAAATTTGAAGATTTTTGTATTTATATAAAAAAATGGGTTAATTGAGTCATTACAAGGATGTTGTTGCCTCTTCTGAAGGGGTCTTTGAAGATAGCTTGGGGGCTAAAAAAGCACACATAGAAAAACCACAATCTTATTAATTAATTTACGATTTACAACTCTAATTAACTGTTTAAATTAGATTTTGAAACATACTAGAGGATGACTTCACTGTCGTTGCCGGGAGCTTGGCCGGTGCTTGAACCGTCGTAGTTCCATTTTGGTAACTCCGATGGATCCTTCACTGGCCCTGGCAAAGTCTACAATAATAATATAATTAATCATTTTCTTAAATCTTTTTTTTTTTGACAAATTCTTAAATCTTAAAATTATTTTAACGACTCATCGGATTATATATGCTCTACAAAAAACATTTTTTTATATAATATTTACCCTTGCTTTGCTTCTCATATCCAAGCCTGATCCACCAATCCTAGTCATAAAATCACAAAATATTAATCAAAATGTTCAATCAATCCAAAATCTTTCATCTTTTAGTATATCAAGCAAAGTTTTGACTCATACATATTCAAGAAAACCTCGAGGAATAGAATTTTAGACAGAAACGCCAACTCGTACACAGAAGCAATGATTAACCAAAATCTTTGATCAAATATTACGATAGATACTTTAACAAATAAAAATAAAAATATTATGATAGATTAAATCACAAAGAATATATCATTTGACAGAGATCGATGAAGAATTGTACGAACCATATGTACTCGGCGATGATCTGCTGAGTGGAATCGGAGAGATCGAGATTGATTAAATCTGCAAGTGCCGACATTTTTTAAGGAATCTGAAAAATTAATCAACTTTTTTTTTTGTGACACTAGAGAGATTCCTGCGAGTGTTTTATATATAGGGAGAGAGAGAAGAGAAGGGGTAGGTCACCTACCGTAGGTGTGTGTGCTTGACTTTGCTTTGGAAAATGGTTTTTGGGGAAAAAAATACGGAGAATGCGGAAATATCGGGCTATTATTGGAGATGCGAATTATCTGGAGATTCTGGTTGATTCTGAGGTTATAAGATTCTATATTTACAGTATCTTATGGGAAAAAACAATTATTGACTTGATGTCCCGGTCAAATTACCATATAAAGTATCTCACCTAACCATGGTTCGCCTGTAATACAATCACATATTTACCAAACTTTTGATTTTTGAATATGTACTCAAAAATAATAAACAGTCAGATTGTATCATTTATATCTAAAATAGGAAGGATAAATAAAAAAAAATAGAATCTTTTAAGAGAGAGGGTTTATATGGGAAGTTAATAAATTAGATTCATTCACTAATTTTTTCTTAACTAAGAAAGTGGGAATAGAATCTTTTGGAAAAGCTCGTTCTTATGTGATTCCAAACCAAACCAAAATAAAAGTCAAAGAAATAAATTTTATGTGTGCCAAAAAAAATTCTGATATTTTTGACCCTCTGTGTTGTTTATGGAATGTTCTCTTCGATAATTTTTTTTTTTCATTTATTATATTGTATATGATTTAACTTTGGACCAAAACCCAGCGTTTAAAATAATCACCATGAAAAAAAATAATTTTGTTTACATTGAAAATGTGTGACCAAACTTTTCCCTAAGTCGTGGGGCTCTAACATTTGAGTGGTGTGCCATAAGCTTCCACTAATTTCATTTAAAGATCCAATCTTCATCTTCCCAAGATTCTCGTTTTTAAGGAATCTCTCACATTCATTCACGCTCTTTGTTAAATTCTCCAAATATAGAAAAAAAAAACAAAAAGATTAGGTAAAATGAGATACTATGAACAAATTTTCAAAGAGAGATATTTTCAAAACTACATTTTAAATTTTATTTACTAAGATATTACAGCTTTTTCAATAATAAACTCTATATTTTATTTTAGAAAAAGACTGCAAACAAATTTTTTAATAAAAAAGTATCAAGTGGATGGTGGTCTATTGGTGTTTGATAATCTCCAAAGTCACTATTACAATTCTATTTGGAGTTGGAAGGGATGAATTATCAACTGCTAATCCCAAATACCGAAAGTCATTATGGACAAGGACAAGATTCCAAACTTTCAAAATTTATCAAAAATTTTTTTTAAGTATTTAAATCATTGAAACCCCATTCCTTTTTTTTTTTTAAACATCCATAAACTACAATGTAACAATTATGTGGTATTTTTAAAAAGTTAGGCTTTGGTGGTAGTTTTGGAGAATAAAGCATATAAGCTGGCATTTACTGGAATTTTTCAATTGTATACAAAACTGTTTAAGAAAAAACAAATTGTAACCAAAACACATAGTCAAAGCTAATAATCATTCGACGTACAAAATAAGTTAAATGTATTGTTTTCTGTCAACAAGTCAAAGGTACTATATGTAAGTCATATTACAAATTGAAGTATTCGTATACGTATCAAATCGAGATATATTAGAATACTTAAACAATTTCTTAGTGTACAAGAATGCCAAAACATTACTTTATGTGAAACAAAAATATATGTCCGTAACTAATGGTAAAACAAAAATATGTTGTACGTAATTAGAAACGTTTAGTCATTTAAATTCTTATGGTTGAATTTTCTTTTTCTTTTTTAAAAAAGCGTGGATGCAGAGAGAATAATCAAAGATTCTCATGAGAACTATGACGGTTGAACATACTTTAGTTCTCAATTATGATCATACTTAAAATTTTGATCCTAGTATTACTATATTGAGTATTTTCTTGTCAAGTGGTCCAAGACTCCAAGTATTATTTGTGGAGTCTAAATCGGTTAAATACAATTAAATATTTTACATATCCAAAAGAGTCGACTAAACTATATCAAAACGAAAAAGCAAAACAAATTGATTTTTGTTTGTTAAAGAAAATAATTTGAATAGAACATTAACTTATTTGAACATACTTTAGTTCTCAAAAACATACTTTAGTTATATTTGTTTTTTGCCAAAAACTTAAATTTGAATCTAAATAAGGAGTTTATCAAACAGAAATCAGAAAATAATAATCTCACAATTAAAAAAAAACTAAAAACTAAAAAAAAATTGAAGTGAAGTGAAACCAAAAATCATAGTTGCAAGCCTGCAACTATTATATTCACATCATGCCTTTAAAATTGGGATCGCTCTCAACAGAATTAATGTATTATTGAGTGTGTGATAATAACCAATTATTGAAATTGGTTGGTGGGTCATTACGTTCCCGTGACTTTGGGGTATTTTGTATTTTTGTCTATCATTTTTTAATTTGAAAACTTTAAATATATAGAATCTCGAAAGCTCTTTATTTTCATTGGTGGGAGAGTCGTAATCCTTAATCACACATAGTCCCAACTTGTATTTGAGATTGATAACAAGTTGGACCGATTGATAACAAGTTGGACCAATGGGTTGTTGTATCAATCAAAATGACATATATGCTTTTGTTCCTATCTTCCAACTATTATTAATTTTAATCCAAATCTATTATTATTTCCCCTAAATCATAGTAATACACACACAACTATGCATACTTAATAACCGAATAGTCTTCATTTTAGGGTTTTCTACCATTACAAGTGAGCTTTATTTCGAATCACATGTATGCAACAACTAGTGGAATGCAATGTATTAGCTATTAGTTTATTGATAGATATAGATCCGACAACTATAAGCTGTTGAAATTCATAGGTTGAATATCAAATTTGGCATTTCCAATGAAAGAACTAATTTTCAGGCGATGAACAATTTGGTGTCGTGATCCTGTTTTCTAATAAATGTGTAGAGAGTTTTTTTGTGCGTATATTGTAGTTTTTTTTCCTTCTTTTGTTAACTATGGGCCATTTGGATCAACATATATTGAATTGGAGTTTCATAACTAGAACATGGTCCAACCTTAGTCGACTTAAGCCGCCAGACTAATTACATGAATGAGCTAGTCTGCTCGAATAAAAAAATATAACCTACCATATATTCAATTGGACTGAAATCCAGCTCGTTTTTCCAACAAACAAATAAGTTTTAAGGAGGATTTGATTTTATAATTGAGCGAGTTTTTTTTTTATTCTTCGTGTTTTCAATGTATGTGCCGATTCATTTGCAAAAGGGGTTTGAGTTCGAAGTATTGTCTTTTCTTATGTAGACTATTTGATTTCTAACTGGATGGTCTCCGAAACCATTCTACTCGAATTATCGTAATAATATATACATGGAGTTTTTGAAGTCGAGCAAATTTATAATATGCTCTGAGTTTTTACTACACCACTTGACCACTTATGTGTACTTGTGGACATAACATGGTCGTTTCTAAATTTTAAGAATGCTAATGGAATGAATGAAAAATAAATGTATCGGCATATCATGCAATAGTTTGAGATGTTTCATATAAAGTTTAAGTACCTCTTTCGAAAACGCTAGCTAACTTTTCAAAACATACTCGAACCACAACAAATATGAATTCATAAAAAGTTTTTAATTATACTAATAGCCAGCTATAGTAGTCTAGAGCCTATATTATTAACACCTGTGAATAAAGCGGTCGAACGTGATTCTAATTCAAATACAAAAAAATTCTTAAATTTTTTTCGAACAATATATACAAAATTAGTTTATCATAATAAATATACGTCTAATGAAAAAAAAAAATGAACATGGTTTATAAATAGTTTGAGATAGTCTGAAGTAGTCAAGTATTCTGGAAAATAATACTATGAAACAAAATTACATGACACAAGAAGAATCATATAAAAACTTTGTAACGTCAATTTATGCTAGTTAGGTAATACTGTTCCATGCAATCAAATGGGCTTCAAAATAATAATTTGATTAAGACGGCCCAATCTCTTTAGTTTTATAAACATATTGTATGGGCCGTAATCCATTATATAATAGGCTTACTTTCTATAACAAGCTTTATTTTAATGCAAATTAGATTTTGGGCCGTAATTAAAAAGTTGGGCTCATCAATTCCATTTGGTTGGTCGAACCTAAATATTAAGGATGTCTTAATAACCAAAATTGAGAAGCTTAATAATATGTCATCATCATCATTACTATAAATCTTAATGAGATATTATAATATTTAGTATCTTTTAAAATGTCTAAAACTAGGATTTAACCTGCGCTAATTATATCGCGAAGTAATTTAAAAATATATATATATTTAAAAAAAAAATTAAAATTGTTTTTATCTGACCTTTACAATATAACTAACTAATGATTATAGATAAAACGGTCAATTTGTAATAATTTGTCTATTTAATCCGTTTTACAGTGAACTAAAATATTATTTGGGCTAACCCGTAAAAACTTATAATATTGAAAACATAACTTTAATATGTACCGTTAAATGATTATAGTTTTGTGGTTAGTTTACGAACTCTTCAAAAACAAAATCTTGTGTCTAACTTTTTATAAAATTAGTAAAATATTTTTCAAGTTTTGTTTTGTTATATATTCAAATAAAACAGAATAAATTAGAGTGAAAAATATAGCAAGATTTTGAATATATATTTTTCTTTGAATATATATGAATTGATTATTATTTTAAAATATATAGTATTAAAATAATTAAGAAATTAAATAATTAATAACTTCTTTAATGCAAAATATATATTTTCCATATTCTAATCAATAATTTTAAAAGACTATTATATCATTTCTTATTTCAATTATTCTTTGTTATTTGTAATGAGATTTTATGTAATAACCTACAAAACAAAGTTTATTTTTAAAAATGTCTTCTTAAATAATATTATAGAGATATATACACACTAACACATATATACGTGTATATATAAATATATATTGAACTTCGATAAAATTATTTATTTTAATATAAACTATGAGAGATATGTCAAACTGTATAAGATTGTTTTTCAGTTACGAATGTTTTTGTATATACTGAACATAGACCTTATCAATTATAATTCAGTTTTTGTTTAATAGTGGACACCACAACATTTGATTTATCGAAACATGTGTAAATTTGGTCATATCGAACTTTTAAAATTTATTTTATAATTCCTTATTTCTACGCACAACGAATAACAACGTCTAGTATACGTACGATACGAACAATCACATGCAGTATTTTGAATCGTGAAAACATATTAATGTGCAAATGAATTTTATGTTGACAATTTTTTAATTTATATTTTACATATGAGTTTTCTGAAAATAATCCTTTCAAATAACTTTTTTTTTTACAATTTTACCTTCAACTTTACCCTAAACTTGAAAAATATAAATCAAATCTATGAAATTAAAAATTCATAAGATAACATGATGTTAATATCGTCAAGTTTGTTAAATTATAATAAATTATATATCAAATCGATTTTTTTGCGATGAAAATTTTAAATTTACTCTTACAATTTATAAATTTTAATTTATGTAATCGTAAAAAAAAAATTCAAATAAACATGGATATGTTATATTATGAGTTAAATTTGACTTTGTAGGTTTGATCTGTATTTTTTATAAGTTTAGAGTAAACTTGCAAAAAAATATCATTTGGAAGTTTTTTGTTATAAAACCCTTAACATATAAGACTGGAAATTAAACCAAAAAAAAAATATAAGACGGGAATTTAAATTAGTCATGGTTCAGACAAGCAGTACGAAAATTACCGAAGCAAAAACATCAGTAAACGGTAAAAGTATCTACTGTGAGAGAAAAAACAACTAAGCTAAGAAAACGGAGATTAGTTTAATTTCGCATAAAACTATACTCTCTTTAATTAAAGTATATTTATTATAACCATTTTTTCATAAATTTCCCTAGATTTTACATTACATGAAAAAGATCAGTTGAAAATATATATATAAACCAGCCGATTTATTACTTAAAATGCTAAATAAAAATAAAACAAAAGGAAGGACAAGATTTGATTGATTATCTTCTTGCATATAGAGAGAGAGAGAGAGAGAGCTGAAATTCATGTGAGAGGATTTTCTTCCGGTATTTTCTCTCTCCAAACACTGTTCTACACGTAGTCGGAAAATACAAAGATTTTCCCGACAAAATCTCTGAAAACCCATCTTCCGAATCGATCTCAGACAGACAGAGAGAGAGAGAGAGGCATTCACTGTTGCAAAGGATTAAACTTTGGGAAGAAGAAGATGAAGAATAAGACCAATTTAGGTCTCGCCGTCTTCTTCTTCTTCTTCTGTCTCGTAGCCGTGACATCAGATCTAGAAGCTGATCGACGAGCACTAATCGCTCTCCGCGACGGCGTCCATGGCCGTCCTCTGCTCTGGAATCTAACTGCACCACCGTGTACCTGGGGCGGAGTCCAATGCAATGCGGGTCGAGTCACAGCACTCCGATTACCCGGTGTGGGTTTATCGGGCCCGTTGCCAATCGCAATCGGAAACCTCACCCAGCTCGAAACCCTATCTTTCCGATTCAACGCCCTCACCGGTCCAATCCCGCCGGATTTCGCTAACCTAACTCTCCTCCGATACTTGTATCTCCAAGGAAACGCGTTCTCCGGCGAGATTCCTTCGTTTCTCTTCACTTTACCTAACGTGATTCGGATCAACCTTGCCCAGAACAATTTCTCGGGTCGGATCCCGGATAATGTCAATTCTGCGACCCGGTTAGCTACTCTCTACTTGCAGGGTAATCAGCTCACGGGTCCGATCCCGGAGATCAAGACTCCGCTTCAGCAATTCAATGTCTCATCGAATCAGTTAAACGGGTCAATACCGGATCCGTTGTCGGGTATGCCCAAAACCGCTTTTGAAGGCAACTCGCTCTGTGGGAAGCCGTTAGACGCTTGCTCCGTCACCGGCACCGGAAACGTCACTGAGACTGCCGGAAAAGGCAAAAGCGACAAGTTATCCGCCGGAGCTATTGCAGGAATAGTGATTGCTTGTTTCTTCGGGCTTCTCTTGCTCTTCCTGATCTTGTTCTGTCTATGCAGAAAGAAGAAGAAAGAGGACAATGTCCAATCGAGAAACATCGAAGAAGCTCCTGTTCCCACCTCATCAGCCGCCGTAGCCAAGGAATCGGCGGTGGCCGATGTCCCTCATCCGGTGGCTGACGGTGCACCACCGTCATCTGAAAACGGTGCATCAAAGAACCCTGGAGTCAGTAAAGATCTTACATTTTTCGTGAAATCATTAGGCGAATTTGATCTCGATGGATTGCTAAAGGCTTCTGCGGAAGTTCTTGGTAAAGGAACATTCGGCTCATCGTACAAGGCGAGCTTTGATCATGGCCTAGTGGTGGCTGTGAAACGATTGAGAGATGTGGTGGTGCCTGAGAAAGAATTTAGAGAGAAATTGCAGGTTATTGGATCAATTAGCCATGCCAATCTTGTGACATTGATCGCTTACTACTTCAGCCGCGATGAAAAGCTTGTTGTTTTCGAATACATGTCCAGAGGAAGCTTGTCCGCGCTTTTACACGGTACAAAACTTTTCCTTTCAATGTTTCAATTTTTTTTCCGCAAATTCCATTATTTAGTGATCATAGATAGTAAAATCAAGTTCTTTGGAATTTCACAGGGAACAAAGGAAGTGGTAGAAGTCCATTGAATTGGGAAACAAGAGCCAGTATAGCGCTAGGAGTTGCGAGAGCGATTAGTTACCTCCATTCGCGTGATTCGCGTGACGCGACAACATCTCATGGCAACATTAAATCTTCTAACGTTCTCTTGTCTGAATCCTTTGAGGCTAAGGTCTCTGACTACTGTCTTGCTCCTATGATCAGTCCTACATCTACACCTAACCGCATTGATGGTTACCGTGCTCCTGAAGTAACAGATGCTCGTAGAATCTCCCAAAAGGCTGATGTTTACAGCTTCGGTGTTCTCCTTCTTGAATTACTCACAGGTACAACACAAATAAGGAGAGATCTTGAAAACAGCATTTCCATCACTGATTTCATCGGTCAAAATGTAATTCTTTTGTTTTTGTTCTTGCAGGGAAATCTCCAACGCATCAGCAGTTAAACGAAGAAGGAGTAGATTTACCGAGATGGGTCTCATCCATCACTGAACAACAATCACCGTCAGATGTGTTCGATCCAGAGCTAACAAGGTATCAAGCGGACGGTAATGAGAACATGATCAGGCTTTTGAAGATCGGTTTAAGCTGTACGGCTCCATATCCAGATAGTCGTCCTTCGATGCCTGAAGTCACAAGGCTCATCGAGGAGGTTTCTCGTTCATCTGGTTCACCAGGTCCTTTGTCTGATTGATTTTTTTTTTTTCTTTTCCGAAGTGGGGTCTAAATTGATCGATTTCAAAATTGTTTGGTCTAAAATTGAATTTCTTTAAATAGTTTGTTCGGTGGTTCTTAAAATACGTTGAAGGATTTTTTTTTTTTTTTTTTTTTTTGGTGGTATTTCTTAGTTTTTTTCATAGTTTTGACCAATTTTATAAAATTGTTTAAATGTATCATTGTTTGTGTGTGGAACCAAAAATATATGTCTCCTTTTCTATTGGCCGCCGCATAAAACCTGTTGACTCATTCTCTCTAACCAAATATGCAATAAAACGGTACTAAATTACAAAAGTTGACCCCCCCGAAAAAAAACAAGGTGAGAAAATATGTTATATATATTTCATAAATTGTTTGGTTCTTTCTCCCAACTCCGACCAATCATAAAAACTTTTTATTTAAAAAGTCAACGAAAAATAATTTCTGTCTTTCTTCAGTTTCAAGTTTTATTTTTAAAGGTGACTAAGACTTAAGTATCTAAATACATAATTCAAATTCCATGAAATAAATATAACTTTAGGTAACGGGTCTATTCAAGTTGCTTAGTCGAATCTGCCAAGTTAGCCCCCACCTTTCAAATTCAAATTGAATGATTTGGTAAGGGCCATTATAACAAAAGTTTCTTCATCTTTTCCTTTAGCAGTTTAGCCTTTAAAGTAAAATTCGAATTAGTCACTTTAAAAATAAAACAGAAGAAAAAGCTATCTTTGTAAATTGTATCGATCAAGATATACATGGTTTCAGAAACCATTTCAGGACTTAATGCATGAAAAATTTAGTTGAGTGCATCTTTTATATAAGTATAACCTAGAATATACTTCTCTTTATGTATTGGTTGAAATATAAATAAAAAATGTTTGTTAAGAATTAGTTGTTGATTTTGGTTTAGTTTGGAAGTTTAAGCGAAATCGATGGGATATACACTTAAAGTGTTTGGTCGATCTTGTTAAAATTCATATCATTAAAGTTACACCAAGTTTATCATAATCAACTAGCGTAACTAAATTTGTTAAGCATAATGATTACTCTTACTTGTTAGCTACAAGTATGTGTATATGCTTTGCGACTTCGTACGAGGGAAGTATATATTAAAAATATAATAACTTAAACTGCAATTGAATACAAACGAAACTTTTTTTTTTGCCATTCAAACCTATTTAGGTATATTGTCAGGGAAAAAGATGCAATTGGTTTCATTTTCTGCATCGTCCAAATATAATTGATTTTAGAAAGTTATTTCATTAGAATTCTACATTCAAATGTATTTAACTTTAAACTAATGAAGCTTAATGACGGTGAATAATAATTTTTGTTATCAAATAACTCATGAAGCTATCAAGTCACGGTATCTCGATGACGAGTCTTCTGAAACTTTTTAGAATAGCTAAGTGACCCTTGTACGAGAATGAGATATTGAGATTCATAGGCCTATAGTAGACCTAGAGATAACAGACAAATGCCCGAATTGAATTCATCGACATCCAAAACAATTTATTACTCTAATTGTCTCGTTGTTGTAGGATTTATTGAAGACGTTCATTATGTTGTAGATGCTAGAATGGGGAGTAGCTTTTAATATTTAGTCTGTGAGAAAAGTTAGTATTTGAAATTACAATTGTGTTGTGACTTCATAAAAGAAAATCAAAGAAAGAAGACGCTCTTCATAAAATAATTATTTACAACCTCCTGGCGAGGCACATCCACAACTTGTGAAACTTGATTTTCTATTATTCTTTAAGAGTTTTCTTTACAATAGAAATATTTTCTTCTGTGAAAATTTCGAGTTAGATTTCTAATTTGTAAAATGTATGGTTTATTTTTAAACAAAATATAAAATATTGTATTTTAGGAAGAAAACAAATATACTCTCTCTCCCATAATATAAGATTTTATAACTAAAAACATGCATATTACAAAATTAGTTATTTTTACAAAAAAATCATTTAATATTTTAGTTTAAAATAATTCAACCAATCATAAAAAGATACTGCATAATATAAATAGTCACAAAATGTTAAATACATTTAAATAAAGTTTGCAAAACATTTAATGGAATGAAACAAAAAAAATTCTTAAAATATCTTTAAAATGGAATCGAGGGAGTGTCAATATTAATGTATTACTTGTAGATCAGCCATGGACACATCATTTGTTCTCTTGTTCTAACTCATATCCATGTGGGTTCACATGCACATGTATATATAAGTCATTAAGTGTATTTATTTTATTTAATTGTGACAAATACCTTTGCCCAAGAAAATGCCACATATCTTATATCTTAGGATTACCCTGTCAAATCCTTATAAAAATATATTTAAGCCTTTACAACTTGTGGTTCATTTTCCTGAAATTATAAACTATAACTTTTGCCAGCTCATAAAAATCATCAATCGACCATTTATTCCTTGTGTATATATATTTTTTTTATCGTATATGAGAATAATTAACAACCATGATAATATATTTTCAAATATTAATGCATACTAATAATACATGAGCTGGAAAATAAATTAATGAATCAAGTAGTATTAGTCTAGTGTTTGTCGATTTTGGAATCCGCGAACATTTTTTTTTAAAAAAAATTCGAGTCCCACCACAAACAAAAATACTGTTGTTTGGTCAAATGGAATATAAGATTAATGTCTAAACTCCATTTACAAATCCGAGTGTACGTTTAGCCTGTTGATAGTATATCTTTAGAGGATTAATCGGGGTCTCTCAAAAAAGATAAAAGAAAACATAATTGGTTTTTTGTGCCAACATTAAATATAAAAAGATATATATATATAAGGTTAAAAAAATATATAAAAAGATATATATATATATATATATACATATGGATAAAAACAAGGGAAATTATACATACTTGTGAGTCGTGAAAGTTGAAATTTTTATTCTCTCGTGAGATTTCTAAGAAAAATATAATAAGGTTGTTTGAGACCGACGGGCCGACGGGGTACACAACATGGCCACCTCATCGAGACAGGATTGGACGCGGTTTCTCTGCAATGTCAATAATTATGCCAACGATATAAAAGTAAAAACATTGTTGGCAAAAAAAGGGTAAATTAAACAATGTGAATTCAGGGGAAATAATTAGTATATTATTATATAAAATTAGATGAATACTCGCGTATACACGCATATTTCTTTTATTAAAATATATAATTTTGGTGTGCCAAATTAGTTAATAGTAACAAATTTTAATCATTCTCATTACATGGAATTGTATACGCAGATTTCTTTATTAAAATATATATATGGTCTGACATATTAGTTAATAGTAACATATTTTAATCATTCCCGTTACATAGAATTGATTTTTTTAAGAAAATTTGTTATTTTCTCTGAATATTATGTTGCTTAGTACTACCCAAATCCCTATGATCACTCATGTATTTATCTTTTCACAAACTTTTCATTGATATAACGTTTAAGTTTAAGTCTATTGGTTTGTAGAACTGAAAACATAGGTGAGAACTACTACAATATCAAATGAGAATTGAGAATAATTTACTACACTCATCTGCTATCCTCAAAATTTTATCTATCAAAATTATGGTGCTTTCTTTTTGTCAAGCTCCAGTTAGTCTCGTCGTGAATACTCGTATATGAACAAAATGGTAACATTTTTAATATGTTTCTCGGGCAAACTGATTTTTGATACATGTATGCAGAAGTTAAATTTATTTATAATATTATTGTTCTCTCGATTTCTCCGTTGGTCTCTTTTATCATAAAGACGTAACTCTCACTCTTTCATAAGAACGGTTATGTTTTGATTTGTATATAAATTCTTTTGCCATCTTAAGTTTACAATTCTCGCAATCCTACCTCATTTCACCCCTCTAGTTGGAACAACAAACCTTTCTTCAAAATATGTTTAAAACTTTCGTAAATTAAGTAGCACCGCAAATCAACCAGTCCCATTTACAGTTTTGAATTTAGAAAAATAGTTTGAAAAATAAATAGATTTCTCTGAGTTAAACTAATAATTCTCAAACCAATTTAAAAAAATTATTTGAGCTAAATTCTATTGAAAAGTTACCTGATTTATCGAAAATAAGAAATATTAATGTCATTTGACAATTAGAAAGTTATTTTTTATCTTCATCTTTCTTCGATTTGATTCTTATGCCTTCGGTTCTTAATTTTTCTGTCTTCGGTCTTCATTTCTTTAATTTTAGCTTTATGGTCAAATTAGAACAAAGAATATCCCACCAATCCACTCTATTTTAATAAGTTTTCGAAGTCTCACAAATTTTTTTTATCAAAAAACATTCATCAATCATAACCCGATCATTCCACTCAATCTAATTTATCAGCCAAATTAAACTTGTTTATCTCTGTCATTATCATTAAATCCTACTTTGTCGTCTATATAGTTTATGTAATTCTTGTTTTTTTGAACAAAGTTTATGTAAGTTAAATTTAAATGTTATGAAAATTTAATTTAATTAATTTTTTGTTTTGTTGAAATGTTATATTAATTGATCAACAAAACGAATTTGTACAAGAGTTCAAAGATATTGTGACTATGCGAAAATTTAAGTTCTGTTAAAAAAAAAAAAAAATCTTCAGATTTTTAATTTTTTTGAAAATGTGTCAAAATTAAAATGTTTATTTTTTATTAATTTTGAAAGTTGATGTGTCATGGAGAGGAGTGATGATGTGTCATCCCCTTGTGAGACTCACTCACTCTTTATATAATAGATTGAATCGGTTATCATAGTATGACATATAAGATAATTATAACTTACGAGATCATGATATGTGTTTTCGTTAATTTAGATGGTTACATGGATCAATGCAATAATATATTTTTTCAATTTTTAATTTTTTGAAAATAGACAAAATAACAACAAAAGCAAAAGAAAATTGTATTTTTAACAAAAGTGGAACTAATAAAATCGAAAAGGTAGAAAAATAGAATCTAAAAAAATAAATATGTAAACTGTTAAATATATATAAGATTCATAATATATCAAATTAGAAAATGTTGATTTTATCAATTAGATTCAATTTTAAGCTATATACGATTTAAAATTTAATAAAATTAATGAAGATTTTACTTTAAAAAATATAATTCTGTGGACTATCAATTAGAATTTATTTATTTTTATCCGTGTTAGGATCGAAATACAGATCAATGAAACCAGCTCACAATCTTTGCCTCTCAAGATATCGATTATGAACCTCTCAATCTCTCACGAAGAACACGAAGAACAAGAAAAAAGAAAATGACACAGAGATTTACGAGTTCGGGCTCTCGATTTGAGATAACACCCTACGTCTCGGCCTGGGAAAACAAGCAATCAACTATATCAGAGGATTACAAGTCTCATCACACATCTCTACCTCTCTGTAAAAGCTTACGTACATCGTAGCCCATAATGTATATATCGATAGAGATTATGTACACATACGCTTTAACTATTTGTTAAAGTCAATTACAATTGAAGAGTCGGTTTTATCACTTAACCGTAAACCATGAGAAGCACTTAACCGGCCTTCTCAATTAGACGAACCTGTCTTTGGTTTAAGCTCTAGATCAAATTGATTTTTCATCATCAATACTCAACAAAACTCCACCTTGATGACAATCATATTTGATCAGCTACTCCTTCAATGTAAACATATGCTTCACCAGGCATCTCCAAACACCTCAGTGTTTACTTACTCCAAGAAAGCTCAGGGCCTTCTCAAGCTTATCAACCGGGAGTACTTTCGTTAGCATATCAGCTGGATTCTTAGCTGTTGCAATTTTCAGCACCTTTACTTCTCCTTGTGCTATCACATCTCTAATGAAATGCATCTTCCTGCTTATGTGCTTTGTCCTCTCATGATGGACATTGTTCTTAGCAAGACACAAAGCACTTTGCGAGTCACACCAAATGTCAACTGATTCTTGACTGAATCCGAATTCCTCTGCTAAACCCTTAAGCCATATTCCTTCTTTCACAGCTTCCACCAAGGCCATATACTCAGCTTCTGTTGTAGATAGAGCAACCACATGTTGAAGTTGTGATTTCCAGCTTATTGTATTTCCTCCTGCTGTGAAAACATAGCCTGAGATTGATCTTCTTCTATCCAAATCCGAAGCAAAATCTGAATCGCAGAATCCTTCTACTTTGAACTCAACACTTTTCTTGAAAAACCAGTTTCACATCCTGAGTACCTTTAAGATATCTCAACACCCACTTGACTGCAGACCAGTGAACCAGACCCGGTTTACTCATAAACCTGCTTACCAGCCCCACAGCATAGGCTAGATCACACCGTGTACCTATCATAGCGTACATTATACTGCCTATAGCATTTGCATAGGGCACATTCTCCATTTCTGTTTCAGCTTCACCATCTTTCAATGCCGATAGTTTAAACTGAGCTCCAACAGGTGTTGATACAGCCTTAGCTTCATCCATGTTGAACACTTGAAGTATCTTCTTCACATATCCTGATTGAGACAGCTTCAGAACTCCACCTTTTCGGTTTCTTTCTATGTCCATACCCAGAATTCTACTAGCTGGACCCAAGTCTTTCATTTCAAATCTGCTGCTCAACATCTCCTTTACCTTTTTGATCTCATTTATATCCTTCGAAGCCAATAGCATATCATCCACATACAGCAGTAGATACACCAGAATTCCTTCTTTTGCTTCTTTGATGTAGACACAGTGATCAAATTCACTCTTCTTGAATCCTTGACTGATCACAAACTGATCAAAACATTTATTCCATTGTCTTGGTGCTTGCTTAAGACCATACAAGGCTTTCTTCAGCAGACACACATGATTCTCTTTTCCCTTGACCTTGAAACCCTCTGGCTGCTCCATGAATATTTCTTCCTCAATGACACCATGAAGAAATGCAGTCTTTACATCTAACTGCTCAAGCTCTAGATCTGAGTTTACTACGATGGATAATAGGAACATGATTGATACGTGTTTCACAACAGGTGAGAACACATCTTGATAGTCAATGCCTTCTCTTTGGGAGTAGCCTTTTGCTACTAACCGAGCCTTATGTCTTGGCTTCTCCACTCCAGGTATTCCAGGTTTTAACCTATAGACCCATTTGCATCCTATCACCTTTCTGTCTTTTGGCCTTTTCACTATAAGCCATGTCTTGTTTTTATCCAGTGAACTCATTTCTTCATTCATACCACCATCCCAAAGTTCTTTGTCTTTGCTTCTGATGGCTTCTTGATAATCTCTTGGTTCTTCTGAACTTATATCTTCTGCTGCAATGAATGCAAATGCAGAGATATCACAATCTTGTAACCTTGCTGGAAGTCTAATGTCTCTTCTTGGCCTGTCTCTTGCCAACTGATAGTCATCGGCTGTCTCATCTTGAGCTGACCCAGTATGATTGTCATCTCCTTCTGACTCACTGTCGATGACATGTGTAGGTCCAGTCTCCTCTTCTTCTTGTGGAGCTGTTTTTGATTTCTCCACCTCGGACCTGACTTTTACTTCAACTACAGTCTTATCCTTCTTGTTTCCAGCCATACTGATTTCATCAGCTTCCCTAGACTCACCCTTCTTCAAATCTTTGTAGACTTTGTCTTCCACAAACATCACATTTCGGCTTATGACACACCTCTCATCATCTAGAAGCCAAACCTTATATCCTTTCACACCTGTAGGATAACTGATAAAGATTCCTTTCAAGGCTCTTGGTTTGAGCTTCCCCTGATCCTTATGCACATATACGAGAGAGCCAAATCTTCTTAAGTGTTTGTATCCTGGCTTCTTTCCCAGCCAAATCTCCTCTGGTATATTGCTGTCAATTGCTGATGAGGGAGTTCTGTTAATCTGATAAACAGCTGTAGACACAGCCTCTGCCCAAAATGGTTCTTCTAGACCAGATTCGTCTAAAAGGCATCTTACTTTCTCCATTATCGTTCTGTTCATACGTTCAGCTACTCCATTCTGTTGTGGTGTGTATGCGCAGGTCCTGTGTCTCTCAATGCCATGGCTCTTACAGAAACCATCAAACTCCAAATTACAGAATTCTAAGCCATTGTCAGTTCTGAGACACTTCACCCTTTTGCTTACTTGATTTTCCACTAGCTTCTTCCATTCACAAAACTTCTCAAAAGCTTCACCTTTTGTTGAAAGAAAATACACCCACACCTTCCTTGTACAGTCATCTATTATGGACAGAAAATACTGCTTGTTTGACAGGCTTGGAGTAACGTTAGGAGAACCCCAAAGATCCGCATGAACATACTTCAAAACTTCTTCTGAGTTATGCTTTCCAATGTGAAAGCTGAGCCTCTTGTGTTTTCCCATTATGCAGCTTTCACAGAAACTCATTTCACCTATTCTTCTCTTGTCAATGATCCCTTTCTTAGCCAATATTTGTAGATTTTTCAGGCTCATATGACCAAGCCTTCTGTGCCATAGGACTGTCTCGTCTTTTGACGATTTTATTTGGACACTACTGTTGACTTCACCTGCAACATTCTTACCATCTAACAAATACAATGTTCCGGCTAGAGTACCTTGAAGAGCTAGTTTACAATTCTTGTAAAACCTAGTTTTCCCTTTTCCACCAGCATGATCAAATCCTAGTCTATCCAATGTTCCACTAGATATCAAATTCCTTTTGAGCTTTGGAATATACCTGACATTGGTTAGAGTCTTTATTGTGCCACCATAAGCTTTGATATTGATTGATCCAATGCCTTTTACTTCAACCGAGAAATCATCTCCAAGAAGAACTTGTCCTGAAGTGAGCTCCTCAAAGGTGTCAAACCAGTCTCTTCTTGATGTCATGTGGTATGAGCATCCCGAGTCAATAACCCATTTGTCTTCATGCCAATTTTCAGAGACTGTAAGTGCGTCTTCTCCTTCAGATACATCGATTACAACTGCTGCTTCAGCATTCTCTTCACTCTCCATTTTTCTCTTTCGAGCATAACAGTCAGCTTTCCTGTGACCTTCTTTCTTGCAATACCAGCAAGTTACTTTTGATCCAGAACTTGATCTACTTCTTCCTTTCTTTGAGCCTGATTCTCTCTTTTCAGGTCTTCCACGAGCAACGTAGGCCTCACCACCTCTCTGTGAGCCTATTAGTTCTTTCACTTCTTTCAACTCAATCTCCTTAGACCTAGCTGCGTTTGTGACGTCTTCAATGGTCAGTGTTTCACGGCCATACTTCAAGGTCTCTTTTAGAGAGTTGTATTGTTGCGGTAAAGAGCTCAACAGTAATATTGCCTGCACTTCTTCTGAGATAGAAACCTTCACACTGCTTAAACCAGATACAACTTTCAAGAAATCGTCGACATTCTGATCTATCGATTTCGAATCCACCATCTTGAAAGTGTAAAACTTGTGTTGCATATGAATGCGATTCGGGAGGGTCTTAGAATTGTATAACCTCTCAAGTGCAGTCCAGATTGAAGCAGCGGTTGTGCATTCTTCAAGCTTTCTCAGAACATGATCCCCAAGATTTAGAATCAAGATGTTCATCGCTTTCTCAGCTCGCTCCAGCTTATCGGCTATCTCCTTTTCCAATCTTTCTTTGTAAGTTTCTTCATCTTCTCCTTTCTTCATTACGGATCCAGAAGATGAAGACGTCGTTGTTTCCACTAACGCATCTTTCAAACCTAGAATTGACAGATGCGCAAGCATCCTCTTCTTCCACATTGAGAAATCTCCTTGACCGTCGAATCGAGCAATCTCCGATTTCACCATTGCAGATTCGCTCATTGTTTAACCTATCTCTGATACCACTTTGTTAGGATCGAAATACAGATCAATGAAACCAGCTCACAATCTTTGCCTCTCAAGATATCGATTATGAACCTCTCAATCTCTCACGAAGAACACGAAGAACAAGAAAAAAGAAAATGACACAGAGATTTACGAGTTCGGGCTCTCGATTTGAGATAACACCCTACGTCTCGGCCTGGGAAAACAAGCAATCAACTATATCAGAGGATTACAAGTCTCATCACACATCTCTACCTCTCTGTAAAAGCTTACGTACATCGTAGCCCATAATGTATATATCGATAGAGATTATGTACACATACGCTTTAACTATTTGTTAAAGTCAATTACAATTGAAGAGTCGGTTTTATCACTTAACCGTAAACCATGAGAAGCACTTAACCGGCCTTCTCAATTAGACGAACCTGTCTTTGGTTTAAGCTCTAGATCAAATTGATTTTTCATCATCAATACTCAACAATCCGCATATTACACAAAACCTAATCTAGTGTATTTTATATTTAATGATCTCTACAAAATTATTCCCAAAATTTACCTTAAATTTCCCATTCCATGTTACATCATTCATTTACATATTATCAGTTGAAACAAGTTGTCGAGTTACTAATTTTTTTGGGGATTTTTGTAGTTGTGAGATTTGTTTATCTCTTTCTCTTTTTTTGGTTAAAGGATTTATTTATCTCTTTCTATATCGTTTCTGTCTTACCATAAGGTGGGCTTTTTGTATTCGTTTATGCCGGATCCGTTAAAGATAAAATTCTCAAATCTTAATTTATTGGAATCTTAGATTGCAAGTTAGTTTCACGCCGGTCCAACAATACTACACTTTATCATGGCCCATTTTCTAAGTGCTTGGCTTCTGTTTAAATGGACCATTTTATGGATAATAGACCCACATTGGTGGCTAGTTGGTTCGAATATAAACCATTTTTGTTTTTTTTTTAACATCTTTAAACCATTATTTTCTTTCTTTTTTTTGACGATCGTATTTTTTCTGTTTTTTTTTTGTTAGAATACGTAAATAACGTTGTTCTATCACTATCCAATTAATTTTTGTTGTTGTTGTTATTGTACATAACTTCAAATTAATAGTCATACAAAAAAAAAAACTTCAAATTAATAGAGATTATTGAGATCCCCGGTAAATATCAAAGTTATAATAAATATATATATATATATATAAACTTTAACACAAAAAAAAAATATATATATATATATATATATATAATATGCATTTTTAAAATAAAATTATTAAACTATAATCAATTGTTCAAACTTTTTTTTGTCCATAATTTACATGTATGTTGATTATATAAAACAATAAAATAATAATAAACGATTAAAGTTCTAATAATTATGCAATTCATTGTGTTTTACTAGTTATCAAAAAAAAATTTGGAAACACGATTTATATAATTGGAAGGGATTTTTTTTTTATATAACTGTAAGCTTTTATTTTAATAAAACATTGTAGTGAGTTTTACTTTAAAATAATAGGCTCTGAATTAAAAAAAAAAAGCCAAATCATTTATTGTGGGTTTTAGAAAGAAAAAAAATACAAACGTAGAACAAAATTGTAAGAGTTGTGAGAGGTTTTATGATAGTTAAAGTATGCTTGGCAAAATTTTAATTTCAAAAACTTTTATTTATTTGAAGCCTTTAAAGTTGTGACCGCCTAAACACCAAGAACCCCTTTAGTTATGAATCAATCTTTAACCCCAGTTATGATCTATATTCAATTTGGTTGATGTTCACTTAGTTAGATTTGCGGAATCTTTGAAATTAAATGACACGAGAAAAACTTGTTAATCCAGTTCCCTTGCAGTACATATGGGGATTGAACAAAATTATCATGCATCCTCTAGATCAGAATGGTACAAGCAATTTTACTAGCTCGGTCTTTGTTTGCGGTTACTTGCGAAACAAGTTTGCGGAGAAAAGCCGAAGAGAGTTCTTCTCCGAGAGAGAACCAAGAGACTTCGCTAGCAATCGCCGCCGGAAACCTCGCATTTAGTAAGCTGTATCGAGCCGCCGTTGACCGCCAAGAAGATCTTGAAACTTCATCGCCAAAGGATGTTTCTCTAGGTATGGGCAAAATACCCTAAACCGAAAAATCGAACCGGAACTGAACCGAATTAGAAGGTACCGAACCGAACCAAATAGTTACAAATACCTGAATGGTTCCTCTTATAAAATATTCAAAACCCGAACGTGTACCCGAAATATATGAAATACAACTATATATCTAAAAATATTATGTATTTTTAGTTTTGAAATAACCAAAATACTAAAAAAATATAATTATAAACCAAATATATTAGTTATGTTTAGACCGAGATAACCAAAATACATGAAATATTTGAAAATTTTGAGTTATATTTGTCAAAATCAAATATATTTGAATTATATATTTTTTTATTATGAATCAAATATTTTAGTTATATTTGAAAATTTTGAGTTAACCAAATTTTATTTGAATTAAATATTTTTTTTAGTTTTTTCGAGAATTGGAATAAATTTTGGATACCCGAAACCGACCCAAATTTGGGTGGAACCAAACCGAACCCGATCCAAAAAAAGAAATACCCAAATAGATCTTACATTTCTAAAATTTGAGTACCCGAATCAAACCGAAACCGATCTGAACCCGAAAGGATATCCGAATGCCCATATATATTTCTCTCTCTTTCTTCTGTTATTTTCCACGCGAGGGAGAATATGACGTTGACTTGAGCTTATTAAAGCTTCCTCGTGTTGGGCCAATTTTCCCTGTAAGGCCCAACTTGAATGTTGTAAAGGATCTTTGATTAATTTGGAGCCATTAGTTTGTAGACCAAACCCGACTCATCTGCCTGATCCGCGAATGACCCGGTTGACTAAAACGACAGCATTCCTCACAGTGACTGTATTATAAGTATTTTTTTTTTCGCTTATTAATTATGTTATTCCATTTTAGTACATTCTTTTATAATTGGCCATAGTGCTGTGATTCTAAATTTTACCAACCCAAATTATGACGAAGATTGGTTATTGGGAACGTACACTATGATGACGTTAGTACTAACAAAAACCCGCCAACCATATTATATTCGAGTGATTAATTACAAAAGTAAAATATAATTTGAGAAAAAGTAAACTCTTATTTTCGATTAAGAGATTTAAGTTTTCAGACATCAGAAAAGAAGACAAATACGGATGATGAGGTGTTTTTGTCTGATGATAAAGAACTTTGAGTATTGGGATACGTATCTCTTATATTCCTTTTCGTTTCTATGTATATATGGAATTTTCCATAGTTTTCAATATTCATTTTCTTGTAAATAGAATTCTAAGGAACGTGTACCCTAGTTGATTCTAGTATATATATTGTACGCTATTGAACAAGAAGAAGAAGAGAAATTCTTTTCACTTTTGTGCTTCTCCGCAACGACAGGAACGATTTATCCAATTACAAACTATGTGAATTGTGATCGATTTGCAGAACCACATCGTATTTTTCTCGCAGCAATCACTATGGAGAATATACCAAAATCATTTGCCGAAGCTGTTAAAGATGAACGTTGGCGGCGCGCGATGCAACAAGAAATTGATGCTTTAGAACTGAATGGTACTTGGTCGTTAGAATCTTTACCTATGGACAAGCAAGTGATTGGTTGCCAATGGGTTTTTACAATCAAGTATAACGCAGATGGATCTATAGAGCGATATAAAGCTCGTTTGGTTGCATTCGGGAATCGACAAATCGAAGGCCTTGATTATAACGAGACATTTGCTCCAGTTATCAAAATGGCTTCAGTTCGCATTTTTCTTCGTGTTGCTGCTGCTCGGAACTGGGAATTGCACCAGATGGACGTACACAATGCGTTTCTTCATGGGGATCTCGACGAGGAAGTGTTTATGAAACTTCCTCCTGGTTTTCGTACTTCTAATAAATCTACAGTATGTCGTTTGCGAAAGTCAATATATGGTCTTAAACAAGCTTCACGATGTTGGTTTTCGAAGCTTTCTAAGGCACTCCGAGATTATGGTTTTATTCAGTCGCATTCTGACTACTCGCTTTTCTCCTTAACCAGAGGTGATGTTGAGCTTTACATGCTGGTATATGTCGATGATTTGGTTATAGGTGGGAACTCTAGTGCTTTTATACGAGAGTTCAAAGACTATCTCAGTTCGTGTTTTCGTATGAAGGATCTTGGTCCGTTAAAATATTTTCTTGGTCTTGAAGTTGCGCGAAATGCATCTGGCATATATGTTTGTCAACGTCGTTATGCTCTTGACATCATTGCTGAGGCAGGTCTTCTAGGCGCCAAACCAGCGTCGTTCCCACTCGATCAGAATCATCGTCTTGCTCTTGCCTCTGGTGATTTTCTTTCTGATCCTGAAAATTATCGTCGTCTTATCGGCCGTCTTATATACTTGGCAGTCACACGCCCTGATTTGGCTTATAGTGTGCACATTCTCTCGCAATTCATGCAAGCTCCACGGGTTGAACATTTAGAAGCTGCACTACGAGTTGTTAGGTATCTAAAAGGGAGTCCTGGCCAAGGAATTCATTTAGGATCAGATGCGGATTTGCAAATTAATGGTTGGACTGATTCCGATTGGGCAGCTTGCCCTCTGACTCGTCGTTCCCTTACTGGTTGGTTTATACAATTGGGTTCTTCTCCAGTATCGTGGAAAACTAAGAAGCAGGAAACCGTTTCTCGATCTTCGGCCGAGGCTGAATATCGGGCCATGGCTTGGACGACGCAAGAGCTTTTATGGATTAAACAATTGCTTCATGATCTAGGAGTTTCTCATGATCAGCCAATGAACCTATATTGTGACAGCAAGTCAGCGATACAAATTGCAGCCAATCCCGTATTTCATGAACGAACGAAGCATATCGAGAATGATTGTCATTTCATTCGTGATGAGATTCAACGAGGAGTTCTTGTTACGCCACATGTATCGACTACGGAACAACTCGCTGACATTTTTACCAAGGCATTAGGAGCAAAGGAGTTTGATTCATTTGTTCGCAAGTTGGGCATACATGATCTGCACGCTCCAACTTGAGG
>PKML01020446.1:40927-70321 GCA_002933935.1 Eutrema yunnanense | reverse complement strand
ATATAGATATAGATATATATATATATATATATATATATATATATATATATATCAACTAGAAGTAGAGAGTATTACAAAAAACATCGCATTTTTTTTAATTAAGAAATTATGGACGAAGTGATTGATTCCTATAAATAATTGTAATAGTTGAGTGTACTCATTCTCTGAATTTTTAATAAATATAAAATATGATACTAGTTAGACCGATCAAATGAAAACGAAAATATTATTGATGGAAATCAAACTCACGAGAAGAGTAGCCCTAAATTTTTACTATTTAGAGGTCCAAACTAAAAAAAAAAAATAGTGCATTCTATTTAGATATTTTTTTTAAAAAAGAAAAATTTAATTCTCATTTTAATTGTTTTTTTTTTTTAATAAAAACAACCAGAACTTACAATTTTCCAAAGTAATTTTACATTTTATTTTCTCAACCATTATATTCCTTTTAATAATTTATAACTCTTTTTTATCATATTTTTAATTGTTTTAATATTTTTAGAGACCAATTTTATTTCAAAAATTTGACCTTCATCACGCAGTGGGTCCACAAATGATGACCATACGGAAAATATGGATTAAAACATTATAAGGTTGGATAAAATCTATAATCAATAGAAGATACGAGAAGAAATATGTTGGTCCACAAAGTCACAAACATGGTTTTGAAATCTCTAACTCTATATATAGGTTGTTGTATAGCTTCTTAAGTCTTGGAAATACAACATTATAAGTATAGATATTAGGTACCTATTTGAGCACATCTCTATATATAAAGTGTATATATATATATATTAGAGGGAGAGAGAGAGGAGAGAGATGGGGAGGCAACCATGTTGTGACAAAGTAGGGTTGAAGAAAGGGCCATGGACAGTTGAAGAAGACAAGAAGCTCATCAACTTCATCCTCACCAATGGCCACTGCTGTTGGAGAGCTCTTCCCAAGCTTTCTGGTTTATTTTCTCTCTTTCTTTCCTTCAAAAACAAAAAAAAAAAACGACGATGTTTCGATATATTTACATATTTTAAAAGTTCACTTCTTGAAACGTCTCTTGTTTTTTTTATTCAAGTTTAGTTTCCGAATTTGAAGTAACAGATCCATGTTATTCCTACTGATTACTGATTTCTATTTTCTCTACCTTTTTGTGTTTCAAGAGTTCTTAAGGTATATAATGGTATTGTTGTGCACCAATAATCAAACAAATATACTTTTTTTTTGTCAACAAGACCTATTTTCAATGCAGTATCTATCTTTGGGACTTCAAAAAACTCAAAAGCATAGTATTTGATTATTAATCACATCTTGACAAAAAAGGATTATTAATCATAGTGTTTGGCCAAAAAAAAAAGATCATAGTGCTTGATACTCGTGGAGTCGTGGTCCTCACACGTTATTGTTTGTTATTATTATTATTTTTTTCACTGGTTCCTTCCTAATCAGTTATGTTTTGTATAGATCAAACTTTCATTACTTCTGATCGTTAATTTTTTTACTTTGGTTAATTAACTAAATGCAGGACTATTGAGGTGTGGTAAAAGCTGCAGATTAAGATGGATAAATTATTTGAGACCTGATTTAAAAAGAGGTCTTTTATCAGAATATGAAGAACAAATGGTCATTGATCTTCATTCCCAACTTGGCAATAGGTTTATTCTCTTTCTCTTGAAAATAGTTGCTCGTATATATAAAAACATTTTTTTTTTCAAATTTATAAACATTAATTTACTTACCTTAACTCTGACATTGTAACTAACTCGTAATAAAATATATATAAATAGCATTAGCAAAAAAAATAATATAAAGAGAATTAGCAAAAAATATATATAAAGAGCATCAGCAAAAAAAAAAAAAAAAAAAATAAATAAAAAAATATATATATATATATATAAGGATTATGGTCATTAGATTTCAATATTGTTGTTATTAAGGTGTCGGAGAAACACAAAGCTCAAACTTTATCTCTTATTTTGCATGAAAGAGATTGGCAAATTCACATCTTTATTTAGTCGTACTTTTTCTTAACCCCAGTAGTTCAATTTAGTCGGTCTGATGAAAATGACTGAACAGTCAAAATCATTAGTCAAATTCTCTCTTATAAGTTTTTGAATCTTTTTAAATTTTTGTACAGATGGTCAAAGATTGCCTCTCATCTACCAGGAAGAACTGATAATGAAATAAAGAACCATTGGAACACACACATAAAGAAAAAACTAAGGAAGATGGGTATTGACCCTTTGACCCATAAACCTCTCTCTGAACAAGAAGGTTCAGGGAGCAAGAAGAGCTCAGTGCCTCACGATGATGACAAGAACACAAAACAAGATCACGAAGATCAACAAACTAAAGACAAACAAGAACAACATCAACTAGAGCAAGTGTTGGACAAGAACAACATATCAATTTCGATTGATGATGAGTTTTGCATTGATGAAGTCCCATTGCTCAATCCACATGAGATCTTTTTGGACGCCTCTTCTGCTCATCATCATACTAATGATGATAATGCCAACATAAACATTAGTAACTCCTTTTCGCCTTCTTCCTCTTCTGCCTCGTCCTGTATATCACCAGTACCGGGTGATGAGTTCTCAAAGTTTCTTGATGAAATGGAGATTATTGACCTCAAGTGGCTCTCGTCCGATGATTCATCAGGGGATAACATTAATTACAAAGACGGCAAGTTCAACAACAATGTTGATACTATGAACTTGTGGGACATCAATGATTTGAGCAGCTTGGATTTTTTTATGAATGATCATGATGTTAGCTTCGTTGGAAATGGTAGTGGATGTTCAAGAAAGGTTTTAGATCACGATTCATGGACATTTGATCTCCTCTAACGTTTAGTTGTTTTCCCCTTGTTGTTGTTGTTTTTTTAATTAGTTTTATTTTTGTTTGTTTTTGAAGTGGCGGATTTGGGTTTGGCCGGTGTTGCAATTTAGTGGATGATTAGGTGTAAAATGCATGTAATAAAGATTGCAACCGTGAATATACTTTTCTCTGTTTATTTTTGACATATCTTTACTGACAGACCAAAATGAATTTTCATGATATGATTCTTGAAATCCAACATACACGTTGAATAATTAATCAAAATAGACAAACATACGTCCAATTGCATTGAGAAACTAATCCCTCTAGTCGCTATTAAAGGTTTGTGGTCAATATCCACTGAATGTCTCTCAATCAAATTGTTTTCCAATTTGTTAACACCATATCAGCCATGTAGTATAGTGGTTTGTATATTGGTATCATTACTGTGTTATTAAAATATAGTATAGTGGTTTGTATTAGTAACGAAGAAAACTTACACTATCCAATTTTAGCCGCAATTAGCCGATAAATAACCTCCATTATAAAATAATTTAATTAAAATTAATTCCAAAGTTGTATCTACTTTTCATTACTTCATTTTTTTATAACTCATGGGTAAATCTCATGTCTATGGAATAACTCAGACTAATTCCATAAGGATGTACTTCTAACGGACTAAGCGTACATCCGAGTTTGCAAATGAAACCTAGACATTAATCTCATATCATATTTGGCCAAACAACAACATTTTTTTATTCTTAGTAGAAATCAAACTAAAAAAAAACTGTTGTTCGCGGATTCCAAAATCGACGACCACTAGGCTTGTCAAGAAACCTAGATGTGTATGAAGGTTTTCTTGTTATTCCCGATGATCAATAAATCAACTTATATACATATACGATTTACCTAACTTCCCACAGAATTAGGAAGGTTACACACTAAAGAATATATGCAGATATACACAAGAAATATACGAGCATATCTAGACAATCGGATATATTCCATATATATCCGTAATAAGGCTATTACTGCCTGGTTTTCATTACTTCATTGATTGATATATTATATATATATATATATATATATCTGGATATTCTTAAACCCTAATCTTCTACGATTCATCGGATTATTTTTTCTTTTGCTGGCTACTTATATATATACCTCAGTTCCACTATACAAAGAAAAAATGTTGGAGATTGCTTGAAAGCACGTAATGTTGTTCGAATAAAAGTGGAAAAATACTAAATGGTGATACGATGATGGCGTCATGGTGATGAAATCCATTGCTATATATGATAGACTTCACCAAAACAACGTCACAATCATGATTGAATCTCTTAGGATTTATTAATAAACTCCACCTACCAAATATTCTCAATCTCAAGTTCAAACTTCAAAGCATTTGTGGTGGACCATCGACCTCTACACTCACTTAATATACAATTATATATAATTTATTTCAACAAATTTAAATGGACTTACACATAATTCTAGTGGTTAGCATTAGTACTGTTAAAGTATCAGTAACAAGCATTCTTGTAACAATCAGCCGGCTATCACCCGGACGCTCAGATTTTGACATGATCGAAGTCAATATAAAAATTAAAGTCTTCTTAGTTTAGGCGTCCGACTAATCGGTCTAGACGACCGATTTCTTTATTTTTAATAACTTTTTTTTATTAGTTTTTAGTATTTGTTTTCTAAAATTAAAAATAAAAATAAATGTTATGGTATGGAATATATAATAATATTCATATTCGTGTATGTAATGATGACTATGCTTATGTTATATATGTCATCCAAATATTCAATTGTAAATATATAAACAAAAAGAACATATACATATAGGTATACATGTATAAGTTAAGTGATTCGACTTTTGATTGGGTTTTTGTTTATTTTTTATTTTTGTTTTTATATCTTTGAAATTATTGTCACCCACAAAATCGCAAGAAACAAAAAAAAACTAAAGACTTGTTAATGTTTGTGTCATGATTCGGGTTTAAACTTGTGTAATGTATATTTTAACTAAGTTTGTTTTTGTTACAAAAAGTCAATGTTATTGTTTTTAATTATTTCATACATTTCAAATGTTTATTTTTTTCTTTTCTGAAAATCTGTGTTCACATTGCAGATATGCAATCAGGCAAACGATTATGTTTCTGAACAGTCATACTATATACGATGTTGTCAATCTATATACCAAGCTCAAAACTCAAATGGAACCAACAATAATATTGTTTACATCAACATTTAAAAAAGTATTTCGTACTAATTAATAAATTTTGTTTTGAATCTGGTTGAAAACGGTTTAAGATTGGTCCAACAGCAGCCCAATGTTATAAGTTACAATTAAATAGTGGGAAATAATTTCACGTACGAACTTCTTTTTTTTCACATAATAATTGATCGAAATTGGTAAAATGGATCTGAAAAACTCGCAATTCGATTTGGCCATAACTATTCGAAGTTGTATAATTTTCATAAGTAATCATATCCTTGGTCCGACTCGATTAATCAAATATGTTTTCAAAAAGTACGAAAAATACACCGACCCACGCCTGTATCAACCCGCACTATAATTATTTATATGTGTTATATGTATAATGACACATGTGTATGTTTTTGTTATTTTTTGTCAGCCATGTATGTCTCGATGCTGACATATGCATGTCCCTAAATGAAATAAAAATAATACTGTAGAAAAACTGAAAAGTTTACATGTATAGTGTAGATAACTTATATTTGTGTATTAACCAGCTGATCATTCTGAGTGATTGGTGGTCTACTGGTATTTAAGAGTTTCTATTTGGTATTAACTTCACTTGGAATGAATGATTTATACATTAAACGTGGTATTAACAACAGTTGATTCCAGACGTCAGGACAGATTATGGACTAAAAGATCCAAAATTTTTAAGGTTTATCAAAAAAAAAAAAAAAACTAACTGATCAATTCAAAAGATTATCAAAGTTTCAAATATCACTAATTTGGTTGAGAAGAAAAATAATAATTTTAATGCTCTGGTCTACGATCTGTAAAATCTATAGATTTAAGTTATAAGTTGTTTTTTTTCTTAAAGTTTTATCATGCTGCAATATATATACAATTAGTTTTGAATATGTGTGTACAACAAGTAATAAAGTTTGTCTGTTTATTGATAGATTGAACGTTAGAAAAATTAATTAGATATGATGATTGATCATGACGTAAAAGATGACAAACTACTTTTTGTAATACTTGAGTTTTATAAACATAGTACAGTATTGTTTAAAGCAAATTTAAATTCTGATAATAAATTGAATATTGAAGTAAAGTAAAATGCAATATCTAGTCTTTTTCGACGTAAAATTCAATATATTTTATAAAACATGTTGTTTTAATTTAGTAGTGTTTGTTGTAATGTTGTTTTAACTAGTATTTTCATATATTTTCTTTATTTAGATGTTAAGTTTATAAGTGGACTTATCTTTTAATCCAAAAAGACACACTGTAATCTTATTCAAAAATCACCAACTTACCAAATTTTACAAAAAATGCACAAAGTTTCTTGTGAATAAAAAAAAATGCTAAACTTTTTTTTGATCTATTCGTTTAATCCCTAACTTTTCTTAATCAAACCG
Source organism: Eutrema yunnanense (assembly GCA_002933935.1). NCBI lineage: Eukaryota > Viridiplantae > Streptophyta > Magnoliopsida > Brassicales > Brassicaceae > Eutrema > Eutrema yunnanense. The sequence goes on along the minus strand of PKML01020446.1, from coordinate 63,883 downwards.
TTTTAGACCCAACGTACGTTGGTCAACTATAAATGTTTACTAATGCTGAGACTAAAACATCTTGATAAATAAAAAATTAGTAATTTTTATGGTGAATATATAAAAAGGCCGGGATTGTTTTGATACATAAAAAGTTGGAGATTTTTTTAGTAAATAAAAAAGTTGGGGAGTTTTAATAAATAAAAAAATTGAAATTTTTTTAATCCAAAAAGATATATTTTTTTTTCAAACTTTTGGATTAAAGTAGTACACAAATTGTGGATAAAAAAATTTTCACAATTAAAAAATCTAATTCGTTAGTTTTAAAAAAAAGTAGAAGTTATGGAAAAATGAGATCACCGTTTTAATTTTTACCTAAAATCTATTTTGAAGTTTTTATAATTAAAACTGGGTTACCATACTTTAAAAGAAATGGATTTACCATTTTTTAAATAAAATTAATTTATGTGAAAGATAACCCAAAGATAATTATTTATTCATAATGTTTTTGTAAATAATAACTAAAATTATTGATTTTATTGTCGATGATTCATAAATTTTATAAATTTCTCTTTTAATTTTTTAAAAATATTTTTAGTTTTGTAAATATTCATATATAATGAGTGAATATTATAGGAGATACATATTTTTTTTATGGAGAAGGCTAATCACGTAATTTTTCGAGCTATGATGTATCATTGTGTTTTGTAGGAGAACGGCTTGCCCAGAGGACAAAAAAACCCTGAAACAAATATAAAACATTGATTTTATATTTTGGTATCTCCATTTTATTATCAAAAACAATGATTTTGATTTTTTTTTTGTTTCTCATTTATAATCGTCTTTTCTACTTTACATCTTATTTAATGCTATAATCATTTTAACTATTTTAATCTAAAAGTTTGTAAAAAAAAACGTTTTGGGCAATAAAAAAAAACTTTTTATTTACCAAAAAATTCTCAAACTTTTATTGATCAAACTGTTAGAATCCTATCGTTAGTCAAATATAACTGTTGACTAACGTTGAGATTAAAGTGGTTTGGTCAAAAAAAAGTTGAGGATTAAACAGCTTAATAAAAAAAGTTTATAAGAAAGTTGGTGTTTTTTTTTAGCTCAAATTGGTAAGTTGAGGATTTTTGAAGACAATTTTCCCAATTTTATTCCTATAAAATTGGGGATTGGGGACAGCGGTGGCTTCGTAAGGCTGTGCCCATATGACTGGTCCAGTTGTGTATTATGTATTTTTGTGTGTATGAACTATGAAGGTTAAGACAATGGACCACAAGTGAATGGGATTGATAGACAAGTAGTAACTACCCTCACCAAACCATTTTGTCAAAAAGAAAGATCGGTTTGATTACTTTATTTTTCCAAAAAAAAAACAAAAATCCAAATTTTGTACTTTTGATTATCACATTATAACATCATTTTTTCATCAAAGAACTATATGGTGGTCTAATGACCAAATGGTTCACCATGTAAGCTAGCGAACCATAACCCGAAATTTTCCTCTGCAATTTCATTTATAGTTTGTTATTGAAATTGTTTTAAATAGTAAAAATATCCAGTTTTTTCTATAGTAGTGTATCTATATCGGAGATTAGTATTGACTTCGGTTTGGAATCTTCCAATTATACATAAAAATTTGTAAAGATTATAATTAATGATTTTATCTTATTTTCTTAAAGATGGGATCAGTTAGTAGTAAAAAAAAGCATACACATACCGATAATTTTATAAGTCGTATGATGTATAATGTACATCCGGAAATAATATGAACTAGGATTTAATCCGCACTAATTATAGTGCGGAGTAATTTTTTTTTTTAATTATTTTAAAATTTAATAAAATTGTTTTTATCTGAATTTTACAATATATCTAACTACTCCGCACTATAATTAGTAATAATTTGTCTATTTAACATGTTTTGCAGTAAACTAAATTATTATTCGGGCTAACCCGCAAAAACTTATAATCTTGAAAACATAACTCTAATATGCACCGTTAAATGACTCTAATTTTTTTGGTTAGTCTACGAACTCTTTAAAAACAAAAAAAATCTCGTGTCTAACATTTCATAAAATTAGTAAAATATTTTTCAACTTTTGTTTTGATATATATTCAAATAAAATATAATAAATTATAGTGAAAAATATAGCAAGATTTTGAATATATTTTTTTCTTTGAATATATATGAATTGATTATTATTTTAAAATATGTAGTATTAAAAATAATTAAGAAATTAAATAATAAATAACCTCTTTAATGCAAAATATATACTTTCCATATTCTAATCAATAATTTTAAAAAACTATTATATTATTTTCTATTTCTATTATTCTTTGTTATTTGTAATAGCATTCATGTAATAATTTACAAAACAAAGTTCATTTTTAAAAATGTCTTCTTAAATAATATTATAGAGATAGAGATTTTCACATTAAAAATCCGGTCCTTACATTAAATATGTTAACCAATATAGCGATTTATTTAATGACCGGTCTTCATCTTCTCAAAAATGAAATGAGTATTCGGCAAGTGAAACATCAATTACAAATAATTTTACTGTTGAGACTTAGTCAAACATCAATTTGAAATATATAATTAAATCTATCAAAATCAAAGTTAGTCATGCAAAAGCAAAATCTATCCAAAGTTACGTTAATTAATCAAGCTCGATCATGACTGTTACATTATCCTAGTTATACAAAAGCATGCGTATTAACATGGCTTTAATTCTATTTTGGAAGGAAAATGCAGAAGACAAGTGCTTTTTAGATTAATGAATCACGTAACCTCCATGCTATAATTGTGAATATCCCGATTTTTTTTAATAGTTTGGTAAGGTTGAATAAAAAACATGAATGCCTTTTATACCATAAAGTGTATATAAATTAAGAATTATAAAATACAAAGAAAGTGGAAAAAAGAGTGCATGTATATTAACCTTTCTCATAACAAATATGATCATTGCTTGGACATGACTTGTCACAAAGAAGGGCAAAAGGAGTGATAGTGGAACTGTGAATGATGGATTAAAGAGAAGACAAAGGAAGAAGATAAGTGAATTATCAAATTTCAGAGAATTTTAAATAATAAATAGTTAGGTTGGTGGATTTTTTTTTTTTATAACTTATAGAAAAAGAAATTTTGGTAACGACAACAATGATTATAATACATTTGAAGTTGGTGAATGAGTATATAGTTTCGTCCTCTTGCTTATTGTGACACATGGGCCAAACTTCACACCTTTAAAAACAAATGTACAATCCCTTTTGAAAAGTTACCCAGCAAATAAATATATCTATATATATATATATATATATATATCATATCACATATAATTATTAGATTATTCGGCTTTTATCTCGCAGTTGATACATAAATTTTGTAGTAATCAAGTAGTTTGTTTTGTTTTACAGTTATTAAGTGAATGTCAAAAAAGTGTTTATACATAATGAAATTAGAATCAATGAATTTTATTAATACGAATTCACAAAAGTTCCATTTTTGTGATACATCGTCGTTTATGTGCTCAAATGTTTCATAAATTTTTAAAATTATATAGAAAATATGAGTTTAGTTTTACGTTCTTGTAAAACAATGTTGTATTAATCTTTTAAGTTTTTTAACATGGTTGACAAAAATAATCTTTAGATTTAGAAATGTCGTATGTGTAAAATGTAAATGAAATCAAGTCTCAAAATGTGATTAAGTCTTCTTTGATTATTTGGGCTACACAAAATCTCTCTTGATGTGAAACCTTTTCTTGTCTCAGGCGCCAGAGGAAAATACTCTATCGCCTACACTGCCCACATCTTTATATATAAGCTAAAGTCCACATGATTTTATTTTGGCCTGAGACCACGATTATACGGCCTTATAGTCTTCTCCTTGCAGTTGGCACTAGAAAACTATAGTGACAACGCAAAGTGAATTTAGCAGATGTTAGCAATCCGCACAAAATATAGCTCTACAAATTCATATTTGACGTACATATTTCAAACCAGCGACGGAGGAGGCCTTCGCACTTATAATAAAGTGAGACTATCCGATTAGATAACGGATAGCATTGCCAATGAACCGTGTAAGCTGCTGATGTGAGTTTCCAACTACGTTGATGTCTGCGAAAGTTTCACTCTCATTAAATATAATAAATTATCGTTTGAAATACCATTATGAATAGTATATATATACTCCATTGGACTGTGACTTACATGGTTGAGATGAGCCTTCACCTTTTGCGATTGAAGTTTCAACGGGATTACAATCAATCATCTTAAACCTTTCAAGGATTGTAAGACTCTTGTGAAAGAGCTAGTTTATATGAATAAACTTTGACTAGTTCCACCAAATTTAGTTGATCAAATAAATAAACAATCTAAGGTTTCATATCCACAGTTGAAATCTCTACAAAAAACTAACTAATTGCCACAAGAGATTCACGGTTTCAATAAGGCTCAAGCTTAACATCTCCCATGTCAAGTCCGGCATCTTCATCATCATCATGATGAGTAATGAAAGTTGAGACAATGGTTCCACTATTATAGCCATCAACAAGAAGCTTAGAAATCTTAGATCTCCATTCTGATGTCTCTTTATGGCTCTTCCTGTCGTGGAAGACCCTATCGCGGTAGTTTAGCATTGTCCCTAGTCCTGTGTTCGCAACCCAGCCGTACTTCATCAGTACTTCCGCTTCAGCTTCCGTCATATCTTCTCCTACCTTTAAAACCACCGAGTTACAGAGAAAGTTCAGAATAATAAACCCTAGTTAAGACCATATCGGATTCATATTAACCGGTGAGAGAGAATAATTTACCAGTAAGGGCTTGTTTTCAATCAGTTGATAGCGGCCACAGCTCGCGAGTTTCATGGCCAAGACTAATCGTTTGATCTGCCATCTGACTGATGCCGTGTTGCTGAGCTCGAAGAAGTATGTTGCGTAGCCATATTCAGGGCGTTCCATTACTATCCTGTATCAAGTAATAATGATCGATGAAACTTTTAGTTTTAGCCGCAATGTTAAAGGAGAGAAAGAAAGAGAGATAATTTATTACCGGTTATGTCTCTCGAAAACGAATATGAAAGACTGGAGATCACGGCACCAACCCCATTCAACAGGCCATTTGCGGAGCTGCAAATAACGCGCCTTGAAAACAAAAGGAAACACGTTAGGAAGAAAGGGAATAAAAACCGAGAAGACCGGGATGCGGAGATTTACCTGTTCGATGAGGGAGAATAAACAGGTCAAGCAATAGCTAGTTCTTGAAGCTTTGGAGAACCTTAAATTAAGAAGTTTGTGGCCCGTCCCGCGTTTGAAGAAAAGCTGATAGTTTTTAAAAAGATTCAATCTTTTGACACATCGCGGAAAAAAAGCTACTGTTGTAAAAATAATAAAGGATTCTTTTACCTGCGAGATCACATCTTCGAGCTCCGAGAAGCTCTCTTCGAGAAGTGAATCATCTGAGGAATCACCTCCACCTGCATCCTCCCCATAAAGCCTAAGTTCACCTACTGATACCCCTTGTTGAATCAGTACCTGCAGACACCAGATTCGAGTACACGAGCTTCAAGAAATCTTAATTTGCAGAAATTCCTTTAAATTTAGTTTTGAGAAGAAAACCATGATACCTGCAAAAGACCAGGAGCATCTTCCTCCAGAGCTGTCTCAATTGAGTCCCTGTAATGGTTATTTCAAACCATAAGATCATAAAATAAACAGAGATAATCATAACACAAACGGATACAACAGCGAGACTCACGTGGCAGTTTTCTTTCGCTTCCAAGGACGCAATATCCTCAAAGGTTTAACGTATTCATCAGATGTACAGAAGCTAAAACCCGAAGACGGTGAATTAGGATCTTCATGGTGACCTAAACCATGGAAAGATCGAAGCTTTAATCGATCAATTAATTTCATGTGGTCTATCTCATCATCATCCAATTCACTAGCGGTCTCTACTTCGTTTTTCACAAACCTAGAAGGATTCAGAGCAGATGTACAAAGATTCAAGCGACAGCTCAATTTTGCGCAATCTAGCTCATTTTCATCACGACCTTCATCATGGGTTTCCACCTCTCTTTTGACCTGTAATTGCTCTGAGGTAACAGGATTACGTTCGTCATTGTTCTCCATGACGCAATCATCTAAAGACTCAACCTTTACTCGTTTCGACTGTATTTCCCTCACTTCCAAAGGAAGAGGATTCCTTTTGACTCTCTCTTGAATTCCACTAAGCTGACTTCCAGATTCTGAACCTATTCTGATTTTTTTATAGAGGAAAGAATCAATTTTCTCTAGAAAGCCACTGAATTGAACCACAGAAGATGAAGCTATCCCATTTTTGCATGAAACTTCGGCTTTTATTTTATAAAAATGGGTTTCATCGCAATCTTTAGTATTATCCTGCACTTCTAACGCAAATAACTAGTTAGCCCTAATAGATCCCACACAAAAGAATTACAAAATCCAGAGGAACTTGTCACTTTGTTACCTCTAAGTTGGATTCTGGCACCCTTAACACCATCCTGCAACAACAAGTATGGTAGATAAAACCATTAGACATTAAATGAACCCGAGCGAGTGAAAATATGCAGAAAACGATTTGCGGTGCTTGTGACATTATAAGTTAAATTTAAAGCACCTTTCTAGAAGGGTTTTGCGCCTCTCTTTCAGTGTGAGATGTTCAAGACCATCACTCCCTGCGGTTTCTTCGATTTGTTCCACTCTGTTGAAAACCTCTTCGGCATTATTAGAGCATACTAGAGTGTTGTTATGTGGTCTTAGGATTCCAGAATCATTTAGGCCTTGACTGCAACCAATGCTTGTAGATTCCGAAATTTCGGTGGTGACAGATTCTGGAGCACCACAATTTGACACTACACCCTGGAACACCACATAATCAGTTCTCTAAACTTAATAGCAACAACAGTGAAATTGATTGTAAGAAAAGACTTATTTACCAGCTCATTGATGTAATCTTCTTCCCTTTTCACGATACATTCAACATTCGATCTACAAAACAGAAGAACCAAATAAAGCATATGTGAAAACAGAAAGCTAAAAGTTTTCAAAAACGATAAGTGGATTGAAAAAAACAAAACGTAAACCAAAGAGGGCACTCACGCAGGCACAGAGGCAGCGATACTTTGAGAGACTCTTTCGCTCGGCAGCAATAAACTACGCCGTCTCGTCAAGGGGAGGTGGTCTAACTCAGGGAATGTAATTTCGGACTCTGCAGGAGAGATGTTGGTAGGTTCATGGCACATCTTATACATTTGGATCAGAGTAATACAGAGGAAAAGTACACGGAGTTTGAAGAAATTGGTATATTCGAGATTTCTACAAAAAAAAGGGTTTTTTTTTGTTTTGCTAATTGGTTTAAGACAACAATAGCTTGGTGATACGCAGATGGAGACGAAAGGTAATAAGAGAGTAGGGTTTGTTGAGAACGTAAGGAAAATGAAGAAATGAATCTCCTTGGGACATTAAAACAGAGGAGAATCTCAGATTGTCGAAGCCCTGGAAACGAACAAGAAGGAAGTTTCTGTCACTTGTATGAACAATAAAAAAAACATAGGTTTTTAGCCAAATTGAAAATCAACAGAGACAACGGATACGTTACCTGTACAAATTCGATGAATCACTGAAGAGACACGCTCTTACTTTGAGTCGACAAGTAATGAGAAATCGTTTTTTTTTTGTTTTGTTTTGTTTATCATCGACAGAAACAGAACCAAGAGGGAGAGAAGAAGAGAAAGGTGCTTTAGTTTTCGACGAGAAGTTATTTTGGGCCAATGGGCCCATAAAAATAAGCTAAAGGCCCATAAAAGGGTCCTAAACCCTAAAGCTATAAATAAAGACTTCGTCCATGATCTCGCCGCTAATTGTTCTTCACGAAAATCCAGTCTGTTATCAAAAGATGCGATTTTTTTGTTTTCATTTCCGTTATAATCCGAAATTTTTGCGAAATCTTGGGTTAAGGAATTAGCATTTAAGGGAACAGATTCGTGTTAGAGTCTTTAAGCTTATCATTCGTGTAGCTTAGAAGAATCGTACGTTCCGATGCGAAATCAAACATCTTCATTGATGGTTTGTAATCTCTGGACATGTAGAATTCTGGGTATTTTTTTATCCCGTGGATTCTATCATTTTCTCGAGATTCGACAACTTCTATGTATTTTAAACTCGATTCAAACTCTTTGCTAATGCTTTCTTTTTCTGGTTTTATGTTTTGGGTTTTCTTCCAGATCTTCCGATTTCGATGATAAAGTGTTGACCTTTCCTCAAATTATATATGTGTTTTACGATCTTCCGGTTTTGTGAAATTTCTTTTTCATTTGGCTGCTCTATGATGATTTTTTTTGCTTTAACCACACTGAAAAGATGGGCTTGGGAATGTGATGTGGTTTGATCCAAACCAGAGGAGGATTCGATTAGATCTCGACGTTTCTTGATGACACCGTGATCTAAGTTGCTAGAAGGTCTTCTCCTTCGTGGTTTAGATTAAGGTAGAGAGTAATGTCGAGCTCTTATCGACATTTTCCCTGATTTGTATCGGGACATGACACGTTTTCAAGCACTCTCATGTGGAAAATTCGTGCCCATTGTCTGAGAAGCAGCTTCCTTCAATCAATATTTGGATATCAAGTTGTTTTTGAATTAGTAGTTTCTATGGTTTAGGTTTTCGTTTTTTATGTGCTGCTCTATGATGATTTTTGCTTTAACCACACTGAAAATATGGGCTTGAGAACGTGATGTGGCACTTCTTGATCTAAACCAGAGGAAGATTCGATTAGATCTCGACGTTTCTTGATGACACCTTGATCTAAGCTGCTAGAAGGTCTTCTCCTTCGTTGTTTAGATTGAGGTAGAGAGTAATGTCGAGCTCTTATTGACATTTTCCCTGATTTGAATCTGGACATGACACGTTTTCAAGTCCTCTCATGTGGAAAATTCGTGCCCATTGTCTGAGAAGCAGCCTTCCCTTAATCATCAATATTTGGATATCATGTTGTTGTTGTTTTAATTAGTAGTTTCTATTTAAGGTTTTTTTTTTTGGTGCTGCTCTATGATGATTTTCTTGCTTTAACCACACTGAAAAGAAAGGCTAGGAACTTGATTTGGTACTTCTTGATATAAACCAGAGAGAGTCATTTTAATCTCTGCATTGCTTGATGACACTTTGATCTAAAATGCTTGAAGGGCATCTTTTTCCTTCGTGTTTTAGATAAATGAAGAGAGCTGTGTTGAGCTCGATTCAACATTTTCTTTAGTTTAAATCTTGAAGAACCTTGACATGTTCTCAAGCTCTCATATGTGGAAGCTTTTGGCCCATTGTCTGAGAAGCAGCTTTGTAATTTTTGTCTTCGTTATTGTTATTGTAGCTTCTATCATTCGATTTCTGACCTGGTTTCTATGGCTGCTCAATGATGGGTTTTTTTTGCTTTAAACCACACCGAAAAGTCAGTATGAGATTGCACTCCTTTTTTGTTTTGAATTGAAGAAAAGACAGTCAAAAGTGGGTTATAGAAATAAACATTGTATATTACAACTGTGACAGTTTAACAGAGTCAATCACAAGATGGTTGTAAGAAAAATAATTTGTACAAAGGGAATTACAAACATTGTGTTTAACAAAATGGTCAAAACAAAGTTGAAAATGCTTGAAAAGGAAAAAAAACTGGTCGCCTGACTTTTATTGGCGTTCGATCTGAATAGTCACGTGGCTTATGTTGTGTGTCGTTTTGATGTAATCAATTATCTTGTCCAAAACCATATCTGGATCAGCATCTGGTCTGATTTTAACATGACAAGCCAACAAAAGTTTGGCAAGAGTAATAGCCCAAATGTGAAGCTCATGAACAGCCACAACTTCTTCAATCTCACACACTCCTTTTTCAAGCCCTTTGGCATCGATTTCCCGCGGTGTGGACTCCATTAAAATCTCTAGAATGTTCCTGAGCATTCCAATGGTTGTCCCCAAGACAATCACAGAAAAAAACAATGTGCATATCAAATCAATGATCTTCCACTCCGGTTTATACCATATGATTGCTCCTCCTATCATCACTCCTAGGCTCTGTATTGAATCTCCCAGCACGTGGAGATACGCCCCTTGAATGTTTACATTCATCGGCCTCTTCTTCTGCTCGTTAAGCAAGACCTCAGATAAATGTGATTCTGATTCATCATGGCGATGATGGTGCTCATGATTATGGTCATGACCATGACTATGACCCAACAGAATCGCCATTGCAATGTTGACAAGTAAACCAAGAGCAGAGACAAGAAACATAAGAGATCCCTCGACTTGGCCACTACCGTTGTGAAGCCTAACTATGGCTTCGTAAACCAAGATACCAGCAAGAAGCCAGATCATTTGAATGGAGACAAGGGCACCGAGGATCTCTATCCTGAAAAAACCATATGATTGCTTCGGGTTTGCTTTCCATCCCGAGGCCCAAAGGGAGAACAAAGATATGGCAAACGCTGCCACATCAGATAAGAGATGAGCTGCGTCTGTGAGAATCGCTAGACTATTGGCCTTGATTCCTCCAACCACTTCTACGGCTATGAAAATGGCACAGAGCACAAGAGCTATTAGTAGCTTTCTCATAGATGTTGCACGTTCTTTAGCTTCCATTGCACTCGTCTTCGCATCTGAGAACCCACAAGGCGCTTCTCCACATTTCTTCTTCATCGCCACTGATGAGCTTGATGAAACTTCCTCACAAATCTGAACCATGTGATCGTCGCCATGCTCATGGCTATGGCCTTCCATCTGAAACAAACAAAACGAACATTTCGATTCAGGGGTAATTAGTTACACTATCATTCTTATATTTCTAGAGTTGACTAGAGGTATATATATATATATATACCAAACCAGTAGATGATAAAATCTCAAAATCATTTTCTTACGAGAATGTGAAAATAAAACGCTTGTTTTTGTTTTGCAAAGCGAATAACTTTACAGAATTAATCCCCAATATTAAAATCACCTTTTTGGATTTTTCTTTTTATAAGAATGAAGTTATTGAGAGTTAACTTAGCTTAATTATGCCTCTATTGGCAACCCTTTATATACAAATCTCAAGACCAATGTTTACATGCAAACTTGGAAAATTGTGAGGGAGGAGAAAAAAAGAGTGGAATATACTTCTGTTCATATTCATGCCTCCCCATCTTGTCTCTTTCTCACAAGTCACAACATATATATAAAGAGTGGACTATACCTCTGCTCATGATTCATGCCTCCCCATCTCTTTCTCACAAGTCACAACTATAAAATTGACACTCCATAGATATATAAAATAATATAATATTGAACTAATTGAGTATCGAGATGGAAGTGGACGTAGTCTACATGTAACTTTCACACTCTCTTAATTTAAAACGTTCAATCCCCCGACAATTTACATCGGTTTGATTATTTTTGTATTACGTATACAAATATAAATGGAGTGGCGGTCTAAAGATGGTTCGGAAGCAAAACGGACGAGACGTACATATATCACCATGATATTTTATGAAGGCATATCACAAAAATGAACCGCATGACATATCAAAATAACAAAGAAACGCATGTGAACCGCATTAAACTCCAAAACAAGAGTGGTATTACTGTTCATACGTTTTTTTTTTAAAAAATTGCACTTATTAATAATATACAATTAATAATATGTATATCATTTTGTAAATGTTTAATCTAAAATTTGTTTGAAATTATTTTTTGTATTTTTGACTATTCAAACATTTTTCTTTTTTTAAAAACTAAACAATTATTATTTTTATTAGTATTCAATTTTGCACTAACCACACTTATTCTATTCATTTCATGTAAGTTTATATTAAGATGAAGTAACTCATCCGAACCGATCTAACCATATCGATCTAATTTTTTCATTTTATATCCATATCAATTATAATATTCATGTACAAAAAGAGTGATAATAGCTACAATGGACTACATAATTTGATTAAAATTTCAAACTATATTATATTAATATATATTTATAACCATAACTATATTTATCATATTTATATTTATTATACATAATATATTAGACCGCTTTTTTCATTCAACCATATATTTTGAACCGTTTAATCCATTTGATCCGCACTTGTGCTGCCTAATTCGCTTGATCTGCCTAATCTGCTTTCTACCGGAACCTAAAACGGGGGTCAAATGTTATTTGAAATAGAAACAGACTATAATATAACTAAAGCGAAGGTCAAGGGGTGACTTTTGGAATTATCACGAAGAAGCTTTTTGCACCCTTGGATAAGCGACCAAATCTAACGATCTTGACGGTTAACTTCTCGCCACCTGTAAAATCCTGAAAAGGTTTCAGTGTACTTCGTTGCAGTGGATTCAAGACCGCTACTAACTCAAACCTCGTGCTTGAAGGATACAGTAGCTTTAGACCAAAGAGTCTCTCTTCTTCATTTCTTCTGATTCTTCTTCTTCTTCTTCCTCCTCATCATATCTTTCTTCTTCTCCACCAGAATTGTGTTAGGGTCTTCTATTTCTTTATTGCAAAGAGAACAAATATGGAGAACCTAGCCCTAGTTTCTTGTTCAGCTTCTTCTCCCAAGCTCTTAATCGGATGCAATTTCACTTCCTCGCTTAAAAACCCAGTAGGGTTTTCGCGTCGGACTCCTAAAGTTGTCCTTCGTTGCTCAAAAATCTCTGCCTCCGCGCAATCTCAACCTCCCTCTTCGCGTCTGGAGAACGCTGGAGAAATTGGTTAGTTTGCACTTCCACTCGACACACCCATCGTGTTATTTGTGATGGAGAATGCGAATAATTTCCGGGAATTCTTACTTTTATTCGTATAATTGAAACTCAAATTGTAAACCCTTTTCGACCGGTGAACAAAAGCTTATGAATTTGCTTTATCTCTTTCAAACCACACTTGTGGATTTGAATTCCTGTTCATTTGCAGTGGTTGTGAAACACAGAAGCAAAGCTTTTGCAAGTATTTTTTCCTCGAGTCGTGATCAACAGACAACTTCTGTTGCGTACCCTAGTGCAGCAGTGCCACCACCATCTTCATCAACCATGTAATTTTTTTAACCATCTTCCTGGTTGAAGCTTTTTTTTTGGGCAATGTGCTTAGTTTATATATATTTGATTCTTCTAGTTAAAAGTATATGTTATGCTTTTTTGTAGAGGATCACCACTTTTCTGGATTGGTGTTGGGGTTGGGCTATCAGCTTTGTTCTCATGGGTTAGTATTTCTTCTATACATATTCTTTCTTGCTTCAATATCGAAGAGTTAGTACCTGATTTTTCTTTTCTTCTGATGGGATTACAGGTAACTTCAAGTATAAAGGTGAGTGTTTTATCTTTTTCTTCACCAATGTGCGGGTTACTAGGCCCTACGGTTTTATGGGACTTTTTCTCTCTAGTCGTTTACAGAACCACCATTTATATGCTTCATGTTATCTCTATTCTCTAGTGTTATGGCCTTATGTATCTGAAATAGTAGTCACTAGATTGGCTACCTTAACAATGTGAACTGTTTGCTCACACTTCTTTGAACCATAAATTCAAGCATGGAAACATTTGCTTCTCTTTTATTTTGGTTAGTCACTTGATTCATAGATGGAAAGTTTGAGATAACCTACATACCGTTAAGGTTTTAGTGATGCAACCCAGGTATTTACATCTATAATAATTTTCATAACTATTTGAATGCACTATATTTCACAAGGTCTCAATGATTTCTCTCATTGTTCTCTAACTGGCTGTTGCTCTCTCTGGACGTTTTTTGCTTTGCTTTCAGAAATATGCAATGCAAACAGCTATGAAGACAATGATGAACCAGATGAATACGCAAAACAGCCAGTTTAATAATCCTGGATTCCCGACAGGATCAGGATCAGGATCACCTTTTCCGTTTCCATTTCCTCCTCAAACAAGTCCTACTTCCTCACCGTTCCAATCCCAATCCCAATCTTCAGGTGCGACTGTTGATGTGACAGCAACAAAAGTAGATACACCTCCTTTGACTAAGCCGCAACCTACGCCTGCAAAGAAAATAGAAGTGGATAAGCCAAGTGTTGTTCTAGAAGAAAACAAAGCGAAGAAAGAAGAAAAGAACTATGGTAGATTCTTTTCTGTTTCAGAAATCAACCTCCTCTTGTATCCTCAAGTTTTGGGCCTCTTGCTTTCTCATTTTGTAAGATTCTTGTTTGGAAGTTGATTTAACTTTATGATGCAGCCTTTGAAGACGTTTCCCCTGAGGAAACCACAAAGGAAAGTCCTTTTAGCAACTATGCAGAAGTCTCTGAAACTAGTGCCCCCAAAGAAAATCGCTTATTTGAGGATGTAAGTTTCTTTTTCTTATGTACCTGCACAGCACAAGAAGTGGCGATTTTAAAAACTGATGTAATTTAGCTAACCTGGGAGGTTTCTGTGCTCTCTCATTTGATCTTTGGGTAAAGGTTTTGCAAAATGGAGCTGCTCCGGCGAATGGTGCCACTGCTTCAGAGGTTTTTCAATCTTTGGGTGAGTTAGTGAATAGCAGTTTTCATCACTTGCGGTGCACTGGGCTTATATCATGATTAGGGCTTGAGAGTTGCATTTTATATTATAGCCTATGCCAACAATTAGAAAGAAAGGAAGATATTTAAATTGGTGATAAAGAGGAATGATTTGACTTCCGAAGGATCTACTCCGTTACTTATGTCATTCTGCTAGTTATTGCTCTGTATTGGTATAAGACTTGCAGCACTATGCAATACTTATTAGTTATTCAGAATTTTATCAGGCAATGAAATGATTCAGATCTGTGATTTTGATATACCGGCATATTAGCCTACCTATATTTTTCATATCTCATTTTTTCATGATTTTTTCACATCTGGTTCGAGATTGTTCCCTCTCTTTCTTTTTCCTAAGTTTTTTTTAAATTGAATCCGTAATTTGTCCATTGTTTACATAGGCGCTGGGAAAGGAGGGCCTGGTTTGTCTGTAGAAGCTTTAGAGAAAATGATGGAAGATCCAACAGTTCAGAAGATGGTTTACCCGTAACTAATCTTCCCTACCACATTATGTTTCAATGCTTCTCTTAAATTTATTTTCAAAACTGTTTGCTAAGTGGACATATGGTAACATTGCATGTATGAATTCAGACATTTGCCTGAGGAGATGAGGAACCCAGAAACTTTCAAATGTAAGTCTGTTAATGTTTAATCCTGTTATTATTATCTTTGTTCTCCGTATTTCTTTTGAAGGTTTAACCGTTAGCCATTTTTGAATGGAAACCTTGAACTAGCCATATTAGGGGATTCAGAAAATACATCATCAACCCATTAGATGTTGATCCAAAACTGATTTGAGATACAGTTGATGTTTATCTTATCCACTTTCTATGGATTGGAATTTTGTAGGGATGCTTAAAAATCCTCAATACCGTCAACAGCTACAAGACATGTTGTAAGTTCCATTTACAAATTTATTTCTTTCCATTGCTTTCAAGAATCACTAAACTATATATTTAGATTTACCCTTGTTTGATTTTTCATGATTTAGGAATAATATGAGTGGGAGTGGTGAATGGGACAAGAGAATGATGGATACCTTAAAGAATTTTGACCTGAATAGTCCTGAAGTGAAGCAGCAATTCGGTAAGCTAATAATCCTTAAAAAAACATAAAAAAAATCTCAATCGCTACAAAGTATACTATTATTGGTTGACATAAGCTCAATATTGATGGATTGAAACGATATTTCAGATCAAATAGGACTGACTCCAGAAGAAGTCATCTCTAAGATTATGGAGAACCCTGATGTTGCAATGGCATTCCAGAATCCTAGAGTCCAAGCAGCGTTAATGGAAGTGCGTTTTGTATTAGCTTGAATTAAAAAAAAAAATCATTATTGATATGATCTCACTCAATTTGATTGTTGTTGTTGTTGTTGCAGTGTTCGGAGAATCCAATGAACATAATGAAGTACCAAAACGACAAAGAGGTAAACACAACTCAAGTCTTCTGCTACTTACTAGTTGTGTATTGAAAACATCTCAAGGCAATCACTTTTGTATGAACTTGGTGGTTTTTGTTTTGTTGCAGGTAATGGATGTGTTCAACAAGATTTCGCAGCTTTTCCCAGGAATGACGGGTTGAAAAAGCTCACGACTTTTGGTTTTATTGGATCAAATCTCATGTCTTTCCTTAGCTCTGTAGGAGGGAAAACCATGTTTTTTTAGTTTATTTATCAAAGATGCTTCAGTTTTGCTCAGATTAGAGAGAGACACACACATATTGTGTTATGTGTAATTGTATAACCATATTTATCTACATCTGCATCTGCATCTGCATCTGCATCTTTATATATTGAGAAATAATTGTTTGTAGTTGTACCTTTGTAAACGCAGTCGCGAATTCGAATCGTGTAAAAAGTTGTGAAGGCGTTTGGTTCGACACATTTGTAATTTGTTGTCTGACAAAGAGCACAAAGAGAAACCAATTATTATTTTTCGCCCCAAAAAAAAAAGAGAAGTGACGTGGCAATATCGAGGCCGTTTACTGATTTGGTGGGTCCCTTATTAAGAAATCTCTGACCCTCGCGGTCAAATCAACGTTCCCACTATCTCGAGTCTCGACGTCGAGATTTGTAGCGTTTCTCGGAGAAGGTTTTTCCGTACGTCGGTCGTTGGTTAACCGCGCGGGAGAATTGGCGCGTGAAACTGAATTCCTTCGCTCCCGTTGAATATTCTCTTTCTCCGACGGCCGTGAGTGGCGGAGCCGTGTGTTCGATTCGTGGGTGAGTATCTTGTGACTTCGATTTTGTATTTCCCTGCGTTGTTTCCTGAGAAACTCGAGGAGAAGAAAACTGCTTGCTTGCTTTGAAGTAATATATATGCGATGTTTGATGATAATGGCGACATGTGATTCTGGTCAGAACAATTGAGAAGTTTAGTTTTTTTCTTTCAAACTGTCTCTGGGTTAGGCAATGTAGTCTGGAGACCTATGCAAGAACATAAATTTATCATCAATGATTCGTTGGAAATAAATAATTTTTAGTTTCATCAATGATGAAGACTTGCAGAGAATTACGATGATTCGTTTTGGTAACAATTGTCTTTCGCTTTTTTGACTTTTGTTTTAATGATTTAAGGTTTTCTTGAGAAGAGTAAGATGAAGCCTACAAGTGAAAGTAAGAATGATAGACTTGCAGCAGCCTCTAGAGAAGCAGTGAACAAAGTTCTAGACAGAAGCAGTGCTCGTGCCTCTCGAGGCAAGAACAAACGAGATGATAGTGCACACAACTGTGATTCCACTTCCACTGAGGTTAGTTTCAGTTTCATGGGAAGAACATTAATGTTGTGCTGATTTCACTAAGTTTACTAGGGAGCGTACTTACGATGTTAGGAGCGCAGATTTCTATTGATTGCTGGCAAGGTTTTCTTGAAGATTGAGAAGTCTGTGGGACTAACCAATAATTACTTTTCATGATCTATATTAATGGCTGTAAAAGCATTTTTTGTTTGTCCTATGCGTAAAATTTTTATGAGGAAAGTGGTGAATCTTGTCTTATCTAGTTCCTCTGTTGTCTGGGAGTATAAAATAATTTTAATTTTATATCATTGCAGCGGGATAAAGGCGAACATGAGAAGGGGAAGCAAGCCTTCAAGGCAAAATTAACTGATAACATTCTAGAGGACACGGAATGTGGTAAAAGTGCAGGTTGTGATGATGATGAAATGAATGATTCAGACTGGGAAGACTGTCCAATTCCTAGTCTTGGTAATACGATTGATGCGTACATTGATGACCCCAGAGACTTAACCATAGAATTTGACGATGTGCCTGATACTAAGAGGCAGAAGAATGCTTACCGCGCAACAGCAGAATACAAGGTATACTGTGCTTAAGAAAATCTCAGGAAATGATATATGGTTACTTCTGTTTATCCTTCGAAAATGAATGGTTACTTAAGAAAATTGTGCTTTCTCGTAAAGGAATGGGCAGAACTTGTCCACAAGGTTCACTTGCTCTGTTTGCTTGCAAGAGGGAGGATAGTTGACAACGCTTGTAATGATCCATTGATTCAGGTAGATAAATTGTATTCTTTATTACAGCGGTGTTAGCTGTTGCTCCAAAGTTATATTTTTCTTAATGCTTGCTTTTGTTGCAACCTGTGCTAATTTTGTTTAACTGTTAAATTCAATGTGCAGGCTTCCTTGCTTTCACTTCTTCCATCATACTTGTCAAAAGTATCAAATCTCGAGAAAGTTACTGTTAGGGATATAGCCCCTCTTCTTCGTTGGGTATGGCTTTAGTGCTCTGTAGCTTTTCTTATGTCTCTAATAGAAAGTTGAGCAACTTTTCTTGGCTCAAATTGTAGGTTCGTGGAAACTTTTCTGTTAGGTGTAATCCCAGTTCTGAGAAATCTTTCCGCACTTCTCTAGCATTTGCTCTTGAATCACGTAGAGGCACGTCTGAAGAGGTAACTTTGTGATCAGATGTATGACGATTAACCTATTTATTATGGTTACTTGTGTTGTTGAAACATCAATTTTCAGACTTTTAGTTTCATTCTCTGGGGATTAAAACATTCAAATAAGTTGGTTTCCTTTTTCCGAAGTACCTTGAATCTCTCTATGTGAAGATTACTCTGTTTGGTTTTTTCCAAAGTTAATCCGCCTTTTAGGAAAGTAGTGGTCCAATATCGATCAATGCTATCCTATAAGAAACTTATGGGATCATTTTTGCAGCTTGGAGCACTGGCCGTTGCTTTGTTAAGAGCATTAAAGCTCACAGCTCGGTATGTGATACTTGTTACTTTTGCCACGAGAGTATTCATATTTGGTTTCTGTGTTTGATTTGTATCTGTATTTTTGCTGTGTATCAACGACACCGTGTCTAAAGTGGCTTATGAGGGCTCTAGGCTTGATATTTAGCTCCATAATGTTCGTTGTCTTTTGATGTTTTGTTTTCAATATTAATCTTTGTCAGATAGTTATTTACAGTACCATATTCTAAAGTACCTATGGCTTAGTATGCCAAGCTTGTTACGAGTTTTCTGAACTAATTTGAGTTTCACAGGTTTGTGTCTATTCTTGATGTTGCATCCTTAAAACCAGGGGCCGATAAGGATGAATCTTCAGGTCAAAACAGAGCTAAAAAGAAGCATGGGATATTCAGGACCTCAACTCTTATGGTACCGAAACAGCAAGCCATCTCGTCATACCCAAATAAATCTTCTTCCCATGTTGAGAATAAAAGGCTCTGTGAGACCTCTGAGCCTCAGCATGGGAACCCCCTGGGCTCTGATCAGTTGCAAGACAACTCATCTTGTGAAGCAGGAATGTCCAGCAAATCTGACGGAACAAGGAGGAAAGGAGATGTTGAGTTCGAGATGCAATTAGCCATGGCTTTGGCTGCAACTGCATCTGCAGATAACCAACAGAGCTCTAAAGTGAATGAGAAAAAGAAAAGTCGAGAAATAACAAAAATAAATAATGACTTGTCAGTTTCTGACCAAGTTATATCCACAGCTATCGGTTCGAAAAAAGTGGATTCTCCTCTTTGTTGGGCTGAGGTGTATTGCAGTGGGGAAAACATGGATGGAAAATGGGTCCATGTGGATGCTGTTAATGGAATGATAGATGCAGAGCAAAATGTAGAAGCTGCAGCTGCTGCGTGCAAAACCTTTGTTAGATATGTTGTCGCCTTCGCTGGTGGTGGAGCCAAAGATGTCACTCGCAGGTTTTCTATTGCCTGTATTACAATTACTTTATTGGACAATCCAGATCTTCTATTTTTTCGATTTCTTTTGTGTGCAAACAGTTTCTGTTTCTAGATATTTATCTTTACATCTAGTTCCTTTGACACTTTTCGTACCCAGGTACTGTACAAAGTGGCACACGATTTCATCCAAACGGGTGAGTTCACTGTGGTGGGATATGGTATTAGCACCGTTAAGAGAACTAGAGTCAGCCGCAAGCCTAATCCCTGTTGCTAACAAAGCTTGCTCAAGTAGCTCATCCTTTGGTATAAGGAGTGCTCTTGAAGATATGGAGTTAGCTACTCGGGCACTTACTGAGCCTCTTCCCACTAACCAGCAGGTAGATTTGGTGTAACCTGAAAAACAAGTTTATAGCTCATGCTTCATTTAAACCTTCTGAGACCTTTATTAATTTTGCAGGCCTATAAAAGTCACGAACTCTATGCTATTGAGAAATGGCTTCACAAGAACCAGATACTTCACCCAAAAGGTCCGGTTCTGGGATTTTGCTCGGGTCATTCCGTTTATCCTCGAACCTGTGTGCAGACTCTTAGAACAAAAGAAAGATGGCTTCGTGATGGGCTACAACTTAAGGCCAATGAAGTTCCCTTAAAGGTATCGGTATTCTTTTCTCTCCCTGATGATTGTCTTTATTCATTCCCCCTTTTTTACGGTTTGATAATCAACTCTTGAAGTCCACTGTTACTGTAGATTCTTAAGCGTAACTCGAAGCTCAAAAAGGTAAAAGATTTTGGAGATGGGAACAAGGACAGTGAAGATGGTTCTCGGAGCATGGAACTATACGGGAAGTGGCAAATGGAACCATTGTGTCTCCCTCATGCTGTTAATGGAATTGTGCCCAAGGTAGAAGCACCTTCGTCTCTGTCTTATTTATTTGCTTCTATGGAATCTGTAGACAGAGATAGTGTACAATCCTTTTTATGTGCGTTTGGGGTTTCAGAACGAGCGTGGTCAAGTTGATGTCTGGTCTGAGAAATGTCTTCCACCTGGAACAGTCCACTTAAGGTTTCCTCGAATATTTTCTGTCGCTAAGAGATTTGGAATAGATTATGCACCTGCAATGGTTGGTTTCGAGTACAAAAGTGGACGTGCTACTCCTGTTTTTGAAGGTATTGTGGTCTGTACCGAGTTCAAAGATACAATCCTCGAGGTACAGCTCCATTTATTACAATCTGAAACAACACAGAATCATATGGTTTGAATATGGATGGATCTTTGGATTTATCTCGCTTTATGGTTTCGGTTTTAGGCATATGCAGAAGAACAAGAAAAGAGAGAAGAAGAGGAGAGAAGAAGAAATGAAGCACAAGCAGCTTCGAGATGGTATCAGCTTCTTTCGTCTATCTTAACCCGTGAAAGATTGAAAAACCGTTACGCCAATAACTCGAAGGATGTCGAAACGAGGAGTTTGGAAACGAAATCAGAGACGGTCGTTAAGGAGGAGAATGTGAAATCACCTGAAAAGCAGGGAGGGGTTAAGAGAGGAAGGTCGCGAGGAAGAAAGTCTCGTACTGAAGATGAAAGGCATAAACACGAACATGACCATGAACACGAACATGACCATGAACACGAACATGACCATGAACACGAACATGTGTTTCTTGATGAGCAAGAAAGCTTTGATGAGGAAACCTCTGTGAAAACCAAACGCTGCAAATGTGGCTTTTCTGTCGAAGTTGAACAAATGTAGACGCTTGCTAATGACTCGACTCTCCGTCTCGGTTGGCAGTTTTGTAATTATAGAATCCTTTTGGGGCTTTTTATATTATCTGATTTTTAACCTTGAGAAATCCGCAAGAAAAATGGGATTATGTGGACCGAACTCAGTCTTTACTTGGTTTACTGACTCAGTCTCGGACCATTCCAGACCCTAAAATGATCTATACGTTACATTTCATCTAAACATCAAAATTAGTAGTAATTTTGATTGGTAATCTTTAGTTGTAATGGTATAGTTTTTATCTGAAGTTAAATAATAATCACAACAGAGAAGAAAATATATTTTTTGCTGTATATAATTTTCAAACGGTATTTTTTTGGTCAGTGTCGGAAAACGTTAAACCAACCGCGTGGTAGCCCCCACTTTCCATCTTGATGTTTAGTACTTTAGCATCCGCATAGGTTGTTTTTTTTTTGTCGTCTAACAAATAAAATAATGAAAATAATTGAAAGAAAAGAAGAGAAAATGAAACGGAAAACATCGTGTCTCCTTTGAGACACTGAAAAAAAAACTTGACACTCTTTCCCTAATGTGTCCTTTTTTTATTTGTTGATTATAGGACATTGGATTATTTTATTAAGAGAGAATAAAATATATTTTTATTTTGAGAATAAAACATATTTTTATTTTGAGAATAAAACATATTTTATTTTGAACCGATGTGGCTGCTCTTCTTGTCGTACATTTTTACTAGTAGTTGTGATTTTTGTTCTTTTGATAAAGATTTACTTGTAATTGTTCAATCATAGGCCCGTTATAAATATATATAAAAAAGTAATTGTTTAATCATACTGAAATTAAAATAGCTGTGTCTAGTGTATTCGGAAAGAAAATTAATGCGTGGTAAATTTAGTTTTCGAGAACTACTTTGAAAAAATCATTAATTTATTTCTTGTGGTAGATAGAAAACTGTGAGGCGGTCGGGACCAACAAAAAAACAAAACAAAACAAAACAAAGACAGAGAACAGAAAACAGCATTTATAAGTGTTTAATTTTTTAGTTTTCTGATATGGATTATGGTTAATGTCTTTTAATTAATTAGTTTTAATTAGTTTTGGTGCTTTTTCCTTTTCACGTTAGATTTAAGTTTTAGGTATTTTCCTTTTTACAATAGGATTATAATTTTGGTGTTTTTCCTTTTCCTTAGTTTTGGGCTTTAAGTATCTTTTCCTTTTGCTTAAGTTTAGTTTCCTTTTGCTTAAGTTTAGCTTGCCTATATAAAGGGCTCTTATGATCAATAAAGAATTATCTTCCAACAATTAACCTTAATCTCCAAGAGAGAATTAGGGTTAAGAGGAAGCTTGCGATTAATTTCTCTTCTTACTTTCACAATTGCGACAGAGTATTCGGGACCGATTACGCGAGCTAAAGCTAGATCTTTGGCTCATATCAACTTGGTATCAGAGACAGACGATTCTACGGGAGACATGGATTCCGTTATGGCGCAACTCAACAAAATCCTGAAGGAGATGGCGGACATGAAACA
>PKML01020446.1:14570-34671 GCA_002933935.1 Eutrema yunnanense | reverse complement strand
AAAAAAGGACATCTAATGCTATAACATACAAAGTTAAAAGAATTCAGGTGATACCTCTAATCGCAACAGGGAGAAGCTGCTGCATCAAGACATGGTAATCATGTGATTTCATTCCTTGAATCTTACATTCTTCTATCTTCACGCACCTGGATATATTTGAGCAGTAGCCATCCGGACCTCTGAAGTCCAATAGACGCTTACATAATAGTTTCTTCTCTATGCTTGACAAAGACCAATGAGCTGCAGGAAGGTATGTTCGTTTTCCACGGGGTTGAGGATGTAAATCCTTCCTAATGCCAAGTAGTTCCAGATCTTTTCGAGCGTTAAGACCATCCTTTGATTTTCCACAATGCAACAGTGTAGCTACAAGGCTTGCAGCAACATTTCTCTCCACGTGCATCATGTCTAAATTATGTCTAACCGGAAGCTCCTAGACAATACAAACACATATAAGAGGAAAGAATGTTAAAGAAAGCTAAAATAGATCCATTATGAAAAGATAGATGTAAAATATAATTAGAAACATACCTCCCAATAAAGCAAATTGAAAAAGATTGACTGCTTCTTCCATCTAGCTAGCTCCTCCTCATCTACTGGTTCTTCCTCTTCCTCTGATTCACTGGATTCATCATCAGTATTGGAGTCTGATCCAACACAATCTTTCATCTTCCTCTTCCTTCCAGATACTTTTACCTTTCCGAAATCATTCTTGTAATTTTTGAGTAATTGGTGTATGTTATGACCACTGAGAATCCTACCTTTTCTCCCATGCTCATCTTTACCATCAAACCATGCTTTCTTTCCTCTATAAGCATGTGTGGGAGGTAGACCTTTCCGATGGGACATATATACGTGCTTTCTGCAATTACTCAACCACATACTGATTGTGTGTTTCCCACACAAAGGACAACCCATTGTCCCCTTTACTTTACAGCCTGCAAGATTTCCATACGCAGGAAAATCCTGAATGGTCCAGAGAAGCATTGCTCTTAACATGAAAGTAGTGTGACTGTAAGAGTCATACGTTAATTTTCCTGTCTCCCACAGATGGTTTAGATCCTCTATAAGTGATTCTAAGTACACATCTATATTGTTTCCAGGTTGGGTTGGACCAGGAATCAATAATGAAAACATGATGTTCTTCTCCTTCGTACACTTGTCAGGTGACATGTTGTAATTGACTAGCAAAACAGGCCAGGCACTGTAATTAACATTCTTCATGTTAAAAGGATTAAAACCACCAGTAGAGAGTCCAAGCCTAATGTTCCTTTCTTCAGCTGCAAATGACGGGTATTTTTCATTCATTTGATCCCACGTCACAGAATCTACCGGATGTCGGCTTTTTCCAAAGCTACTCTTTTTAGTAAAATGCCACCTTAAGTCCTTGGCCATCTTCTCTGACCTGAACATCCTCTCCAGACGTGGAATTATAGGAAAATACCTAAGAACTTTATGTGGAATACCTTTCTTGACATCACCAGTGCGCATGTTAATCTTCCAGCATGAAGCGTTGCATTTCGGACAACTATCTAGCTTCTGAAACTGCTTTCTGAATAGACAGCAGTCGTTCACACAAGCGTCTATCTTCTCATAACCCATATCAAATGATCTCAGAAACCTCTTCACCTCGTACAAGGATGTGTGCAAGACATTATCCTTTGGTAGCATCTGTGACAATGTCTGAAGCAGAAGATCAAAGCTTCTGTCAGACCAACCACTCTGTGTCTTTAGCCTAAAGAGTGAAACAATGGCGGAGAGCTTGCTTTGGCTTTCACAACTTGGGTATAGGGGTGTTTATGCATCAGCTAACTTTGCAAGAAAATCATCTTCTTGCTTATCCTCACCCTCATCAACCTCACTTAAGTCATCCTGCCTAACCAGCTCTTCATCTAGCAACTCAGCCGCTTCAAAAAGCCCTAAAATCTCTTCTTTCCACTTTCTTGCATTGCTTCTGCACTCAGTCCCTGATATCAATTCTCCATGATGATACCAATCCTCCTGCATCTTGTAACTCAAATCCATTCCCCTTATCACAAGATGATCAACAACACTGGCTGATTGACGAACTACGTTGCGACAGTCAATGCATGGGCAAATGATCATCTCATTTTCTCCTGAACCTGAACCCACAGACCTCACAAAGTCCCAAGCACCTCTCTCATAACCAGGATCAGCTCTTCGGTGAATTCAGATGAAATCTAAAAAACAATGACAAACCTTAAACTCTATTACTCCCCAATTAAACCATCAATTTTTTAAAAGTTTTCACTTACCTGTTAAGATGAACCTATGACTTTTCGACCATTTTTATGTTCTAACCCATAAGGAAAACAAAACAAACCCATAAGGATATCTCAAACACCAAACAAACACATTGTCAATCACATTTGCAGCAATAAACACTGATCTATTAAATCAATCAGAGACTTAAAAGTCAGAACAATTAAAAACACAAACAAGACATACTGAACCAAGAAAAAAACTTATATTTGGATGAGAAGAATAACCTCTTTAAGCTCTTGCAGATTGGTTTTAAGAGTTTAAGTCGTCTTCACCCCAAAAAGAAACCTTGAAAACTCCTAATGTTGCAACAATATCCAACCTGCAAAGCAATAACATGAATCTACTCATTCATAATGCCAAAAAAATAACTCAAATTTGAAACGAATAAGAACCACAAATCGAAAATGTATAACCAGAGTTTTCTTTTGCTTATCTTTGTGTTAGATCCTCAAATAGAGCTCTAGGGGTTCGAATCTACAATGAGAGGTAATTGAAATTAATCAGAGAAATCGAAGCCACTTTGAATGAGGAACTAAATCTAGGGTTCATAACTACAGAAATCGTAACTGGGTTTCACCTGAAATGCCGACGATGGACGAGAGCGGCGCTGAAATATCGACGATGGACGAGAGCGGCGGAGACGACACCAGCTCAGACAGGAAGAGAGCTGAATTTCATTTCAGATCTACTTCTACACACTGATTACAGAGGATTTGAGGACTGAAATTAAAAGGGTAAAAGGGTTTCGTGATGGTCTTTGAGAGAGAATACACTAGATTTTATGAAAAGTGAAAATTTGCCCAAATGAGCTTTGCATGCTCGACTATGACAATGGCGGAAAAACGAAAAAATGGCTAAGTCTTTTGCCACCAAACTCAATTTTTAGCTATAGTACTCATTTTTAGGTTCCCGCTTATTGATATTTTTTCTCAACACTAATTTAATGCTACGAAAAAGTTGGAATCCGAATTTTTCACTTTTAGTAGCAGTTGGTGAATTAGTGCTACAATGCACTGCTACCAATATGCCATTTTCTTGTAGTGTTATGGACTTATTATATCCAAAGACATGTGAGAAAATTACAGAAACTATTTCTTGTTTTGAACCACAAAATATGAGGAACATGTTGTCTCGCATAAACTTAATAAAATGATCCAAACTGAATCATGTTCCTCTGTTTCTAATAAAACCATGACTGTTATAACGCACTTGTCATTTGTCAAAAGTGTAGAGAACATTGCAGGAACAGAGAAGAAGCAGCAAGAGCTTGAACCAACAAAGAACAGTGGCGACAACAAGTGTGAAAAAGGATTTTTCACTAAGACGACTACCTTGCTGCCCAAGGAAGTCAGCAACAAACCTTGGAGATGAGTCATTGCCTCTTTGATGATCAAAGAAGAATCACCAGATGCTCAAAACCAATCCCATCTGAGCCGCAATGAAAATTTTGCTCAAGGTAAACTTCTAAACTCACATCTATACTGAGATACTAACTTGCTCTATCTTGGTGCAGGTTAAGAGGTTGCGAGGAAGAAACTTTTCCAAGGGAGAGGGTATGTGATATTCCCATATCTTTCATCTCTTAGCATGCATTCTTGTTATTGTTTTGTGTCTCATACATGTGTCTTGCATTGTTTTTATAGCATTTTGGCCTTTATTAGAGTTTAAAATATTGCATTAGGTCCTAGAGAGTTTTTTCATTCATGTGGAGTGTTTCCAGGTGTTTTGGAGACATTTGGGATGATTGGAGTGGTTGAGCATCAAGACACTACAAGAAATGTGGGTATTAATAGCGCCTGATATATGCTATTATTCAACTACCATAGCGTTTCCTAAAACGTTCTGACATCGCCGGTCATTGTAGGTCGGATACTTTAGATAGCGGTTTTTGTCATTGCTATCGTGTATTCATCTAATATAGCGTTTTGTTCTATGCAAACGTATATTTTACAATAGCAATTATATTTCGTTATTAATTAAACAATTTTCATAGCATTTTTAGTAATTTTACTATAGCATTCAAAATATGTGATTGATTCATGTATTTGTATTTCTATAATTTTTCCAATTAATTATAGTTAAATTACGATTTATTAGGATTTTATTTTTTGGTTTTAGAGAATTTGACATACTAAAAAAGAAAATACCATATTTTATTATATTTATATGAAACCATGATTTAAAAAAACCTATATTACAAAGTAAAAATACAAAATTAAAAGATAAATTCATACAACTCTTGTATTTAAAAAAACCTATATTACAAACTCTCCACACTCTTGGACCTCCAATTTTTGAAACTTCTTCGATATTATCAACAAAATCAGGTAAGTCAATACGACGGTTGTGTGGGGAGATAAAAGTCCTAACAGTGGTTGAGCCAAGGCCAGGGAAGTGCCGCTATGCTCCCTTTACACGACTTAGTCGTGTTGAAGATCGTGTGAGTCGTGTTGATAGTTATGGGGATCAATAATTGTCCAGGTAAAGGGAGCATAGCGGCACTTCCCTGGCCTTGGCTCAACCACTGTTAGGACCCTTATCTCCCCACACAAACGTCGTATTGACTCACACAACCGTCGTATTGACCGTCATATCGATTAAACGATACGCTCATTGAAAGCACACAACGTCAGAATCGCAACCCATGAAAAGAGAGAAAGTAACCAGAGCTTATGAAAGATAAAGAGAAGTCTGAAAACTAGAGAGAGTTTAGAGACTCATAGAGAGAGGTTTTTAGAGAGAGGTTTTTAAGGGGAAAATGAGTTGTTTATTTCACAAAGGGGTACACACATATATATAGTGGAGGTATAGTGCGCTGACATAAACGCTTACCTCAGCGATTACATCATCGCTTACATCACACCTATTACACATTATTTAGGCGATTACATCATCGCTTACATCACACCTGGTTGCGATTACATCATCGCTTACATCACACTTATTATACATTATTTAGGTAGATATTTTTGACTTTTATACATAGGTAAATATATTGAGCTTGACTTTAATGACCACCTTAATGATCCATTTCGAACTCGATGATATGCTCGTCGCAGCATCCGTAATAATCATCTGGACATTTGTATTCGATTTCTGGTTCGTCAAAATCATCATGTGGCTCTTCTTTGTTCTAACCGAACTTTTGTCCGATCTCGTCAATATTCATCGAGTCATCTGGAGACTGTGCATCCTGGAAATATTCTGGAGGGATAGTCGTTGGAGCTGGTGAAGGAACCGGGTTAGTCGCTGGAGCTGGTGATGGAACTACCAATTTGATTGGGACTACCAAGTTTGGTAGGATTTGCTTTGTGGTTGGTTTGCTTTCGAAGTACTGTAGGTCTTCGTCTAGACTCATCTGGTAGTCTATAGGGTAGTAGTTCCAATTCAGAGTGAACGGGATGTGAAACGTTTGCCTAGCACTGTTGAGGCGAAAGGCATGCGTCTGGAAGTCTTCGAATCCTTTGTTGTCATAGACGTTGAAGTCTGGCCGAACACCCCTTTTGAAGTCGTCGTGGTGGATAAATGTGGGTAGTGCGTGCATTTTGTTGGTTTTGACGTTGACTTGAATGGGGCGATGGAAGAAGTATATCGTGTGAGGATTGAAGAAAGGGTTGAGGCCACCACCTTGCCCTTTTAGCTTCTTGTAAGATATGTTGACCGTTTTTGCTGACTTTCTTAGCTTACCGCTCCAGGCACTTAATGGTGCGAACCATGTTAAGAACGTGGAGAGGCAATCCTTGTGCCCTTGGCGCGAGTTGATGAATTATTACAACCACTGTATGTCGAAAGAAATACCGATGGTGTACACCGAACAGATGTACCAGAGGAAACATAGAACTTCCTCTGGTATTTCGGCACTCTCGATCCTGCAGAGATGGGCGAACGGATGGTCTGGATGGATCCCTAATGGCGCGATGTATTGACATTTGACGCCATATTTTGATATGATGATTGACTGGTACCTGAAGATTCTTTCTTTGAGATGTTCATGAATGATCTTCATGTTCACAAGTTGATGAGCATCTTCGGGCATGTTGGCACCAAAATCGTAGAATTCTCTTTTGGATGTGGAGGAGCTTGCCATCATTTGAATTTCTTTCAGAGGATTTCTACTGAGCATGTCGGCAAGAATATTTTTCGTGCCCTTTAAATAGAAGGAAGCAAAGTCGTATTTTGAAAACCATTCTCTCCATCTTAGTAACTGTTGATGTGGGACCATCTTCTGCTTGAACTGCAGCATCTTTGGAAAAGATGACATGTCCATCTCTATGCGAAATTTGTGTCCAATCAGATGGAACTCAAATTTCTCAATAGCTCGTTTGACAGCTAAGATTTCTTTGAACGTGGAGTGATAATGTAGCTCCAAATCTTTAAAGCGTCCGCTTTTGTATCCACAGATTTGACGTTTGCCACTAATTTCTTCAAGTAGGACCGCACCCCAATACTTATCGCTTGCGTCTGTTTGGAGAACACGCGTGCCTTCGCATGGAATCTTTAATGGTGGCAGCTTTTGTATTTCAGACTTTAGCCTTTTGACCGCCTCTGTTTGTCTGTTTGTCCATAAAGGAGGATTTTTGGACAACATCTTCTGTAGAGGACGTGTCAGCTGCGAAAGTTGCGGGATAAAGTCACTTAGGTAATTAATTACCCCAAGGAACTGTTGGACTTGTCTTTTCGAGAGGTCGCTGTCTGGAAACTCCAGCAGTGTCGTGGCTAAATGGGCTTGTGGTGCAAATTGTCCATTTGCAATATGCATCCCAAGGAATTCGATGTTGGGCCGGGCTATGACCATTTTTTGGGCCGAGAGCATTATTCTATGCGTCTTTACTATGATTTGGAACTGTTGAAGAGCTTGTATATGATCCTCGTAGGTTGACGAGAATAGGAGGATGTCATCAATGTATATCAAGGCCGTATGGAGCAGAGGCTTGAAAATGCGTAACATAGCTTGTTGGAATAACGATGGCGCTGTTTTGAGGCCGAATGGCAAGACATTCCATTGAAGATGACGATTGGGTAGACAAAATGCAGTTTTAAACCTTTCTTCTGGTGTAATACCGATTTGCCAGAAACCGGATTTTAGATCGAACTTTGAGAAGATCATTGCACCTTGAAGATGTTGAAACAATGCCCTTTTATTTGGCAATGGGAATTTGACATCCTGTAGATATTGGTTTAACGGTTTGTAGTCGATGACTAGCCTCAGCTTTCCTCTTGCATGTTCTGCTCTGTTGTTGACATAAAATGCCTTGCACGCCCATGGAGAGTAAGTCGATGAGACTACCATTTGCCTGACCAATTGGTCGCACTCTTCGTTTGCTTGTTTAAGCAATGCGGGTGGCATTCCTGCGTGACTTGCCTTCGTTGGCGTCGAGTGGATGTCTTCTTTGAATGGTAGTGACACGAAGAAATCTTGGTTTAACCACAGTGGGTTCTTGCATATTTGAAGGAACTCGGTATGAGATTCTGCACATGAATTCTTCTTTGATCTTGTTGAACTCTGGGGATGGAAGCTCTTCAATTGTGAATAGCCGTGGTATTGTTGTGAAGGCTTTGTATAAAGATTTCCATCTTATTCCTCTTGGCTCGATTGATATGTCGAAACTTCTTTTTAGCGCATAGTATAAATCACATCCCAGAATTATGTCTTTTTCGGGTGCAGAGGAGCCTAGGACTTCTGTAGTAATTTGACATCCTGGAAAGAGTTCAATTGTGATTGGCTTCGATTTGAGCTCGATCGATAATGATCCTGAATTTGCTACCCTGAATTCTTGTTGGTACGGGCGCCACATGGATGATGGAAGTACCTTGGGATTCATTATTGTTGTGTGGGCTCCCGTGTCTATGAAAGCAATAGCATGTACCGGATCTTTGTTTTTCGCGGGATCGAAGATTGTCACTGGTATATGTGGAGATTGTATCTCTTCCGTATGAGGAGTTCGAGTAATCTTGAAGCAGCACTCTTCCTCTTCGTCGTAGGATTCCGAGATCTCGGAGTCTGAGTAGCCGCAGATCGCATCCTCTTCATTACTGTCATAAGATAGCACTGACTCGAGATCATGATTATCAAGATCGATATCTTTGGCAAGGCTGGATATGGAGCTGATAAGATAATGTTTCTTCTTCTTAGAACTGTTTGGACAGTTTTTGGCGAAATGCCCTTCTTTGTGGCACAGAAAACATCTTGTTTCTTTCCTGAATGATGGCTTCTTTTTGAAGAACCTTTTGCGCCCGAACCTTCTACAGTGGGGTTTATTCGCCGATTTCTGGAAACAGCGAGTTTTGCTCTTACCCTCACACGAACAATGTTTTTTGGACTTAGAGCACTTGATTGATAGATCTGGCCTTGCGCACACTTTAGATAAGTGTTTTGAATTATCCATAAATTCTGTCCAGAATTACTTTTGTTTGCATAGTTTATCGAGCGTTCTGAAGACGTATTGCTGGATTTGACCGATGGAAATTTCTTTTATTAATTGGCCTTGCTCTTTGATGTTGAGCTTTGTTTGCTGGCTCATATAATCATCAATAGAGGAGAGGTAGACTTGCTTTAGGCTCGGATTGTTAAGGCCGTTTAGCGCATAGTACCTCCGTGTTTGTCGCTCGAAGTGCTTCGCTAGATCTCTTTTCTTTAGAGAACATCATTTTGCTGCGAAGTATTCCTCTTGTAATTGATCTTTG
This sequence comes from Eutrema yunnanense, assembly GCA_002933935.1. NCBI lineage: Eukaryota > Viridiplantae > Streptophyta > Magnoliopsida > Brassicales > Brassicaceae > Eutrema > Eutrema yunnanense. The sequence continues at coordinate 25,704 of PKML01020446.1, read as the reverse complement.
AGGTGGTTCGGAGTGCCAATGAATTCCCGGTGAATCTCCCCGAGAAGTAGAGGTATAGTGGTCTGGTAGACTTGCTGCTGTCTGTATTCACCAAGTGAATTCCACCATTCCTTAAGTGCACCCGAAAATCTTGCAGTGAACTGATGTATGACGAGTGATGATGATGAAGTGATAGCTTCGGAGTTCATCCATGCGTGAAATTCGTCTAAGCGTTCGTTCCATTTTTCGAAGGGAATGTCGTCGAACGTAAACGTTATGACTTTTGAGGCGAATTGTCGTGCTGGCCTTTCTTGTTCTTGGAAAGGTGTTATATTCATCTCGTCATCGTCAGAGAACACTTCGTCTATATCCGGTTCTCTTTTTGATGTTTCACCAATAGCGAATTGCTTTGGTAAGGATTCTTTTTCAGATTCAGTTCTGTAGGAGGAGCTTGAGTCTGAGAAGTGGATGATCATCGGCGTCGGATGTGGAATTTTAGTTGATTCTTGCGTATGAGCGTACTCTTACTCTTTTGGTCCTTTGTCTTGTTCCGCTAGACGATTTAGTACATTGGACATTGTAAACTCCGTAGACTCGATCATGCCTATATCCTTGCCTTTTCTTTTATCATGTTCGGGGGAATCTTGACTGGAATGAGAGGAAGCAGATTTGTGGGTTTTTGTAGGGTTGATACGGAATTCTGATTCCTTTTGTCTTCTCGCCCTTTCTCGTACGGATCGTGGTTTGAACTCGCTTGTAGGAGTTACACCGTATCGCGATGTGAATGCTTCGTCCGAAGATAGGAATCCGGGGACCGGGTGTCTTGTATTCCCGTACTGTTCTCCCGAAAGGAATCCCGAGGAGTAAGATCCTGGATGCATGGGCATTGTTGATGGCAGGCTTCCAAGATGAGGAAAGTACGCGTTTGAGGTGCTTCGTTGTTGGACCATACTTTCAAGGTACCGTTGGAGGTCCTTTAATTGAAATCTGAGATTAGTCATCTCAGCTTCTTTTCCTTGGAATTGAGAGGTATTGACCATCATGTGCTGGGCCATAGTCATCATCTCTTGATGGAGAGTATCGAGTCGCTTGTGAATCTCCGAGATTGAGTTTTGAAAAACGCTCAATCGTTTGGTATATCCTTCTGCAAATTGATCGATTTTTTGATTGATCGTTGTAAGCAGTTGGTTCTAAGCCATGGCGTTTTCCAATTGCCAATTAAGAACTTTTTCTCCTTGACTTAGCTGATCAGGTCCGGAGGGGTTGATCGCTTTGGAAAGTACCTTTGGGGAGTGGGATACGTTATCAGTGATAAAATCCTCTGCTGGAGGAAAGTTATCCGTTCCTATCATCATGATTTCTTGTTCGGATAGCTCCTTTTTATCAGAGTATTGGACTATGTATTCGTACCGTCCATTGCCTTCGCCGAGAGGACCGACTGTAGGATCTCCTTCAAGATATCTCTTGTATAAGGGATCTTTCTTCTTTCTTCGTCGTTGGCGAATTTCGTCCTCAGATTCATACGAATCTTCTAGGCAGGCTGAGCAGGAGTAGACATCAAAGTATTTATGGCCGTTTTCGTCCTTGAAAGGATATACTATATGTCCGTATTGACCGAAGGAGATAGGCTTCAGATACTGTTCTTTGTATGGACCTTGGAATTCGTGTTCTTCAATTTGAATAGCAAATTGTGTGAACAGTTGCTTCCGGAACGAAGATGATCTTGGTTTGTCAAACTTGATTTCCGTTGTTCCATCGTTGCGTGATTGGAAGCTTACTTCGGATGTTTGGATTGGCGTCTCAGATGCTTGATGCAGCTTTTCGTAGCTCGTTACCCATGATTCTAGTATTTTCTTGACTAACTCTTCTCGAGAGATTTGTCGAGAGATTTGTCGAGGTATTTGAGTAGTGCTTGGCGCTTGCGAGGCTGATGAGACTTCAAGGTAAAGCGCTTCGTCAGATGAGGGTAGAATAAGATCGAGAGCATGATCTTGAACACGATAGACGATTTGGTGATGTAGCGTTGCTACAACGCTTTTTTCTTGCATAGGTGCTCCTATTATTTGTAGTTGAACCTTCAGCGTCTTGAGCAGATTTGGATCTTGAAGTGAGACATTAAAGTTTGGAAACAGCGTTACGAATACTATTCCGGCGTTTAATGTTGTTTGCACCGTACCGATGCAGGCTTGTTGATATGACTTTAGTCTAGAGTCGACTAAAGCGATCCGTGCTACTACCGGTAGACCCTTTCGAGCATGTAAAGTTAGCCCGATTCGTACCACCCCAAAATGGAGGTTAGTGTAGCCTTGTTGCTGCCATAACTTCGGTAGTCCTTCTGGGATATTGAGCGAGATGAATTGTTCTTCTTATGTGGCTGGAACTTGGCAAGATGAGAACTTGCTAGACTGAACATATTCACGGACTCTCCTGCTTGATGATGGGTGTATGAGCTGTCGGACGTTTTTGACCGAGAATACACCAGTTTTTTTGGCAAAGTACTCGTATGGATTTACAAGTGGTAGAGTGGTTTCAGGCATTTGATCTCCTGGAACATACTCGATTTCGTACAGGGAATTAATATTAGGAAAATTTTTTTGGCTTTTTGATTTTTGTAAAGTAGAAATTGCAAACTGAGAATCGATTGCTAAAGGGTTTGAAATTGACATTTTTAGAAAAACGTTTTCAGAACATTCAAATCAATCAGACATAAACAAAGATTCATTCACTCAGATCATAAGTTGTCGGCTCTGATACCAAACCTATATTACAAAGTAAAAAAAATCATGGTTACTCAAAAAATTGCGAGTGGGATATCAAATCATGGTTACTCAAAAAATTACGAGTGGGATACTCAAAAAATTACGAGTGGAAAATCTACAATAACTCGATCAAGACTACGGCATTAGCACTTACTTTCTCTATAATGTCTGAGGGATTGAAAAAAGTATGGCTAACTGGAGGGAAAGCCTCAACTTTAATAGAAGAAGCATAATCCTATAGAAATGAAAATCACTTAAGTTAGCTAAAACCTCAATGAGACGCATCGTCGTAAAGCAATATCAAAACCTTAAAGCCTAATGAAACGAGGTTTAACTTAACTTTAAGGTCTAGAGCTTGATAATACGGATCTGTATCACTCAAAGCAAAGCCTCTTCACATTCCACTACCAAAAGAAAAAACAAAATCAGGCTTACAGTATTCATTGCTTCCAACTCAACTTTCTCGGATCCTGCCCAATCGAGGAGATACTTGACTATATCAACATTTCCATTACCAGCAGAAACATGAAGTGGCGTGTGATACATCTGCAATTCCAATCAAAACCAATTCAATAACAAGACAAAAGTTTACATTTTTTTTACCAAAAGCTCAAACTTTGACACATCTAAGGCGATTTGGACGAATTTTTACCACAGACCCAAATCGGATTTAGATTCAGGAGGAAAAAAAAAGAAAGTCGCAAGAAATGGAGGAGAATCATACGACGGGGTTGCGTTTATTGAGAAGAGAAGGATTGTCTTTGAGCAATCTCTGCAAGGCGATGAGGTCGCCGGAGTGAGCGCAATCGTGAATTGTGGTGGGTCTAGCGGATCTCAGCTGCTGTCCTCCTCCGCCGACTTTTCGGTTCATTGTTTAGGGTTTAGAGAGAGAGAGAGAGGTGAGAGGTGAGAGGTGAGAGGTGAGAGGTGAGAAGTGAGACGAGGAAGCGTAGGATCGATATGAGAGAGAGATAAATAAGATCCAACGGTTTAATATTGTGCCACGTCATCGATCCAAGTGATATCTTTCCATAGGCTCTCATTTTATAAATGTTTATTTATTTTTTCATACCCTAAATAAAACAATACTCCCTCCGTTTTTTTTTATAAGTAGTTTTAGAGATTTTGTTTTGTTTCACAATATAAGTTGTTTTCATGTTTCTATGCAACTTTTACCTTTATCGAATACTGTGTGGCCAATAATATTATGCAGTTTTTTTTATGATTGGCTGGATTATTTTTAATTTATATATTAAATATTATTTTTTGTAAAAAATGAGTTTCTTAATAGTTTGTGCTTTTAGCCAAAATTACTTATAAAAAGAAACGGAGGGAGTATTTAATATGTTTTATTTACAATTTTAATTTCGAAAATATTTTATATCATTGAGTTTATGATAAATTATTTACTTTCATAATAATATATAATTTTGGAGTTTACAAAAAATTTAAAAACAAAAAATATATAACAAATGTTGTGTGACACTAAACTATAGATGAAATACTTAGTAACTTAACATTAGTTTATAGGGTTTGTATGTTTGTAATCATTTTTGCAAAGATTTTGTAATCTTTTTCAATCATTGACAATCATTTTAATTTTCATTTGGTAATTTCACAACATAACATAAATAGTTTATACCCTAAATGAACATAATCTATACCCTAAACACTAACTAAATAAAATCAATAATAAACACTTAATTCTTTCTTTTGGTTTTATCTTTAAAATTTATTTTATATATATATATATATAAATATAATTTTAAGACAAAATTTTATTATATATTCTATTGTTATTTCACAAATAACAAATGAATTATATCTTATACCCTAAACACTACACACTAAATCGTAACCCTAAATGAAGACTATTATGTTTTTAGTATGAAACAATAATTTATTGTATTTTCTTTTGTTAATCGACAAATAGGAAAAATATGTTTCAAGTGTGAATCATAAACCCTACACTCCAATGATCTAAACCCTAAATCAAATATTTAAGTCTTATACTTTTATTTTTTCTAATTGACAAATAGGAAAAATATGTTTTCGGAAATTACAAAGAAATTATATTTTAAATCTTAAACCCTAAATCAACATAACATAAACCATAAACGCCAATACCCTAAACCCTAAATCAAATATTCAACACTTAATTTTTTAGGTTTATCTTAAAAAATTGTTTTATATATATTATGTTATACATATGAGATAATTATTTATTGTATATTCTATTGTTAGTTGGGAAATTACAAAGAAATTAGATTTCACACAATAAACTTTATACTCCAATACCCTAAACCCTAAATCAAATATTCAAGACATAATTAATTAATTAATTTTTTTTTTTCAAAAAATTATATATTACAAATCTTATACCTTATATCCTAAATTCTATATACCCTAAATTATAAATCAATGATCATAATTGTTATATGTAGGTTTACAATAGCATTCGTTTTATTTTAAAGATTTCAGCCTCTTTATTTTCATATGTGCATATCAATTCATCATAACATATAAGAAATGGCATCACCTTGAGCATATGGTGACAGAAATGACAATAAACAGGCAAATACCAACAGAGTTAAAGCCATAACCATCTTCTAGAAGCTGGACATCTCATCTCATAAACTGGGCTTGTTTCATCTTTAAGAAACGTTTAAACAACATCAGAAGCTAAAACTAAGAGCTTCTAGTATACATAAATTAAATAATAAGGATAGATTCCACTATCGAAACAAAGAGACTTGGCAGAGAAAAAGAGTCAAAAGGGGATGCTAGAACACGAACCTGCTAAGCTTCCTACAACGATTAGTGACAATTTTTCTGTGATGTGACAATAACCGCAAGGACATTTTGCCCCGTATTGCAAACTAGCCACAAAGTCACGTCCTGCATCAAGATACCTGTAGAAAAAGAAGAAGGTGTCTTTGAACTTCTCCGAACCCATTTTCAAAAAAAAACCGATCATATGATGAAGTATAAGAATTGAAAAAGATAATCAATTAAATTGCCTACCTAGGATCTATGGTAGCTTTGTACAACCAATATGTACTCTCGATTAATTCTGGCCTCAGTGGATAACTCTTTTGTGGAAGCAAAGTAATTCTGACCTCCATATCACTAAACCCCCGGTTTTCTTCTATTACACCACACCGACAAAAAGCAAACACATTATTCAAAATTCTGCATAAAGATCATTCCTTTATTGACAGATTCGAATCTGACCTCCAAAATTTCGTGAGTTCTCTTCATATTAAGAGAAAAAGGCTCTTTAAATTTCAGCTTCACCACTTCATCAACCTCCCACTTCTCGTGAATGGCTTCGACAAGCGCCTGTGTAATTCCTGTAGAACCTACTTTTACTCTCTCAACTATTCTCAAAGCTACATTCCTAAGCCTTTGCAGCTCATGTTCTGGTACAGTGCTCTCTGCTTCTATCGTATTGCTTCTCCTCCCTCTTCATATTCCTTTGTCTTTCCCTGAATCTAGCATCCCTCTTTGGCCTCTATGACCATCATCATCTACAGCTCTATTGCCAGAATCGTTATGGAAGCAAAGTTCTTCAACATAATGAAGAAGAAGATCCTTAAGTATGCCAAAAAGATGGGTTACCTTCTGTGTCCATTCACCTGTAAAGACATTGATGTGAGCACCAACCAAGTCGAGACTTGAACGACGTGCCCATAGTCCCCTTGATATGATCATGGAAAGCAAGGAAGCTGAGGAAGCAGAAGCAGACAAGGAGCTGGAACCAGTTGGAGTGATCACTCGATCCAGAGCTAAGAAGATGGCAAGTGAAGCTCACTCACTCCTACTTCACTCACTCACTCATAGTGAAGCTCACTCACTCCGACTTCACTCTCTCACTCTCACTCCCTCATCACTCAACATGCCATCGATCCAAGTCTTCAACATCTCCACTTTGAAGACTACACCCGGTCCTGAAGACTAAGTAACTTAGGTGAGGATTCTGTACTCTTTTCCCATGTTGAGTTTTGTCCCACTGGGTTTTCTCAACAGGGTTTTTAACGAGGCAGATGAATCACTACGTCGAGTTACTTAGGAATCACGACCAATGGGTAATAATGTGCAAGTCACTTTGACTATGTACTTAGTTGTTTTAGAGGTGCACCGAGTAGGAGCCTTATGGCTGGGATGCCTCGTTGTTTTATTCAAGTTTTAAACACCTTGTGGTTTTAGTTAAACGCCTTGTAGTTTTATTTCAGACGCTCTGTAGTTTAGGGCTTTGTCGATTTGGGTTGATTTATAAAACCCAAATCACGCCTCCCTTGGTTCCTTAGCGAAGATCATTAATGCAAATTGCAAGTTTCAGAGTTCTTCTCTCAACCTGGTTCATCGATTTATCTCCTTGAATTCGAGTTTCTATACACATGCGTGATCCAGAAACTCTACTATCTGTTCTTCCATCTAATCACCTACAATCTATCCACGAAATCATCCCTAGCACACTCCTTTATCATCGCAAATCACCTGCATCACTCCATCATCATCATCGCCGATCATCACCATCGCAACCAGCTTGTTGCAGGCTCGTCTTCATCAGCCTTCCTCCGGAGTTGATCAAGCAGGGACGCATCACCCCTCACCGAAAACCTCGTATCAGAGAAGAAAATCCCAAAAAATCAAAACAAAAAAAGAGGAAAAGAACAATTCGATGCTCGAAAGATTCACTCAGGGGAATATAACCAAGAGAACGGGACTTGATTGGAGACGATGGCTTCGAATTTGAAAGTCTTAGGAGAGCACCGGATCCCGATCTCCTTCAATTTCGAGCTTTGGCTCCAGAAACTAACCCGATTTCTCGATTCACCGGAGATTACATCGGGCCCAAATCTAAATCCGAGCTGCATGTACGCTAATTCTGCTATGCAGATCCTGGCTTGAGGAGTTCCAATCACTGAAACAAGGAAGAAAGAGAGAGAGTTTGGGATATTCACTTAAGTTATTTTGACTAAAAGTTTGAGATATTTTAGATGTAAGATAGCGTTGAATTTTGGATCTGCAATGGTAAGGCGCCAGCACTTAGCAAATTTACGCGGCTAAAAATTTTATTTTGCCGCGATAACAAATATAGCGTTTTATAATAACAAACGCTATGAAAAAAACCTGTGTCCGTATACAATAGCAGAACTGTAATAAACGCTATCGTCCGATGCTATTAATACCCACATTTCTTGTAGTGAGAGAAGGAAGAGCTCATCCGACACGTCGGAAAGATGTGGCTGGACGGAGGCCTTAAGATCTGAATCAGCTTCAGTAATCTTCATGGACGTTGTAGAAGAAGGAGTTAGCTGTCCACAGGAATTGAAATCAAGGGATTTGGATTTGTGGTATGGAAGATATGGCCGTTTTACTGAAGACATGTCTGTCTGGCCGATGCAGTTTATTCAACACCGATGTGTGACATCGGTATTGAAGCCTCAGGGGAATACACGATGTCACACATCGGTGTAACACCTTGGTATTGCCTCTCTGAAGTGACCAGGAGCAAAAAACTTTAGCACCGAGGTCTAACACCGATGTGTGACCTCGGTGTTGGACATCTCTCACCCGAACCAGCCGAGCTCGTCCAAAGTGTCTCAAAGATGTGGATGAACGGGGACTTTACAATCCGATTCAGCTTCAACTGCCTTCATAGAAGTTGTAGAGGAGTTAAGACGTATTTACTGAAGGTATGTCCGTCTGGCCGAGAGAAGATGACACCGTCAAAAGAACCGGCAAAACGAAGGCCTTCCGTTCTGAATTAGCCGCGTCAGTCTTCACAAACATTGTATCCCAGTGTGTTAGCTGTCCATAGGAGGTGGTTTGAGGCCATTCAGACATGTATTCCAGGATATATTGTGGTTTTACCGAAGGTTCTACAACACCACCATCCGCACAAACCCATGTCCAATACCGATGTGCAATACCGAGTTGTGACCTCGGTATTGAGCTACTGAAGACCAGATTTGATCCATTTTGAACCGGGTCGACCCGGTTCGCCCCCTTTCACTATTTTAGCCCAAAAAACCATATTTTCTTGTGCAAGCTTTCTTTTCCTAGAGTTGGGTTTTCTCCCAAACTCTTCTTATGATGATTTTGGATGGATATTCATCATTCATGCCACTCTAGTGAAGGATTCTTCAACCTATCTTTATATTATGTTTAATTAATCTTTGTTCTTTATCTTTATGTCTTTTTTCTCTTGTGTTCTTCTTTGTTCTTCATGTTTAGGCTTTAGACCCCTTTTTGTTGGATTCTGGATTTAGCTTGATTTTGATGATTTGGTGATTGATTCTTGATGCTTATGTTCTTAATCCTTGCTTCCCTTTCTTGTTTAGTGTTCCTAATGCTAGATCTAGCTTGAGAAAGTAGATCTAGATCATAAGGCATTTCATATACACCAATTGTTTGATGAAATGCCTTGATGAACTATTCAAGAGATTTATGCTCCTAGCCTAAGAGATTAGTTGTCTAGGGTGTATTTTGGTTGATCTTGTTTATATTCTTAATGCTTGCTAATCATTGATCCACAAATGAGAGTTTGCTAATGGATTGAGTGATTAGTATAGTGATTAGTTGCTTGAAAGAGAATTAGTCAAGATTAGTGATCTTAACCTAAGGATTAGCATTGATTGTGTGTATTAGCATCATTAGTTAATTGTCGTGATGATTAGATGATGAAAATTTAGGTTGATCTTTGTTAAATCTTTCACTTAGGTTGGTCCTTAATACTATATTTGATAAGATAAACCAAAGTTTAGAACTGCACCTAGATTAGGTAGTTCTAGTTGGCGTGACAAACCAATCTAGAGCTACACCCTAGGATTTATGGTCTCATCCCATGCATTAGGGAGAGATTTGAGTAAACGGTGTTAGTGCTAGATTAGATTTATCCATTCGAGTCTTGAACTTAGGCATTTCACTCCTAACCCGAGTTTAAATGAATTGCTCGAACCGAACCTTTTGTGAGCTTTTCACATCCTTGCCAATGAGAGTTGATTTCAAGGGTGATTAGTGAACTAATTGGGATTATAGATTAATGCTTGTTAACCATCTTATCACAAATGATGGTTTGTTCTTGATTTGGTGTTTAACAAAATGATTAGTGCCACGAGAGTGGATTAGTCATAATTGTGAATCCCATGTTCTAGGATAGTGTTTAATGCAATCTTTGTCATCATTATTTGATTGTTTATCATTCATTTGAAAGTTCATTCCATGATCCAACACTTATATCTTTGTTTTCTTTCTTGCATTTTACATTCTAATCTTAAAAAATATAAAAACCCAAAACATTTGCTATAGCTTAGGAAGATTCATGTATTCTTAGTGCTTCAATCTTAACCACTTTGGTTCGATATCTTAAATACCACAATGACATGCGTGGGATTTGAGTAATTGATCAGTAAAAATCCTACTATCAATTTGGCGCCGTTGCCGGGGAGGTTTAGCATTGATCATTAGGATTTTGATTCTTCTTAAGACTAGAGCTTTTTATTTTCTTTTGTTGCTAATCTTTTCACTTTTCTTGTGATTTTCATGAAGNGGTGGCAAACACCATCAATACTCGCGTCTCATACCTTGATGTGTATATGCAAAGCTGAAAAGAAAAGAATAATAAAAAAAAAACATAATAAGAAATAAGTCTGGGGGAGAGAAATTGATAAAAAAAGTCTAGAAGGTTCTTGAACATTGGCTGCAGTGATGAAACAATGCTGTGGGATAATGTGTGGAGTCTGGAAAAGCTGAGAATGTCTACGGAGAAGTACATGGTGGTTAGATCAAAAGCTGATCAGGTGATATTTGGGTGCTTGGGAAAAGGGTCTTTTCGATGGTTCATGAACAGGTGAGTCTCCGCGTTTTCAAACCTCTTTCTCTGTTTAGTCTTTTATTTGCTTGAGGGCAAGCAAAGGCTAAGTCTGGGGGAGTTGATATACCATGGTTTTTACCCTATTTAGGCCATGATATAAGTCCTTTTTATAGAGTCTTTCTAGTGTTTTGTAGTCCTATAGAGTCTTTTATAGGTTATAGCACGTTTGGAGCTTCATTGGAAGATATTGGAGCTTTCTGGAACATTATGGAGCAAAGCAGAGATCCGTGTAGTTGAGACATCAAAATCACCTGAGTATCGATCGATACTGCCTAGTATCGATCGATACCCGTCGTGGAAACAGAAGGATCGCGACTTAATGAAGAGTTGAAAAATTGCAGAATTGGCCCATAAGACTTTGATATTTACAAGATGGCCCAAAACGTGTTTTAGGTTATAAATAGGATTTTACAGCCACTTGTTTAGGCTATGCTTTATTTCTGTGTTTGATTTTACTTTGGTTTTAGAGAGACAAGTCTGAATCTCCCTTCGTCCGAGATCAGATCTCTAAACC
>PKML01020383.1:0-52747 GCA_002933935.1 Eutrema yunnanense | reverse complement strand
TTTATCTGCATTCATTGATTTCCTGAGAAAAACCTTGGGCCTATATTTTCCTGATTTAATTACAACTCGTTTACTGCTTTCTGTTTTCTGCTTAACCTGAATTGCTTAGCTTAGCTTGATTTTACAATTCATTGTGTGATTTCTGTGAGTCCTTGTGTTCGACCCCTACACTTACTACAACAACTGCTTTAGTATCTTAGGGTATTAAATTGAGCATATCAACTAGAAAGACTCTATAAAAAGGACTTATATCATGGCTTAAATAGGGTAAAAACCATGATATATCACCTAATCAATTATCCTAAGATCTAAGTTCCAGATTCGTCAACGTAGAATTAGCTTTGAACACAACCTAAGCGAAAAACTAATTCAGATGGTGAATCCTAAACAGATAATCAACCTAGCATTAAGAGAAAACCTTTTTGAGAACCCTGAACCTAAAGTGGATCTACTCAGACTTGGAGAATGAAACAATCAACATAACTGAATAAATCATCAAATAAATAATCAGAAAGAGTAAAACAAGGGTTCGAAATCTTCTCTCGGATCAACAGAGTTTCAGACTTGTCTCCCTCTAAATCTCTCTCAAAAACCAAAGTAAAATAAAGCATAGCTTACAAAGTGGCTGTAAAAATCCTATAAATAACCTAAAACACGAATTGGGGTCTTCTTGTAAATATCAAAGTCTTCCGGACCAAGTTGCAATTCTTCATTAAAGTCGCGGCTTGTGATCTGCTCCGATGGGTGTCGATCGATACCAGGGGGTATCGATCGATGTTTGACGTGAAATCGGGTACTCAGCAACACGATCTTCAACTTTGCTCCAAAATGCTCCAGAAAGCTCCAATATCTCCAATAAGGCTCCAAATGTGCTAAAACCTGTAAAAGACTCTAAAACACTACGAAATAGCATAAAGACTCTATAAAACGGACTTATATCATGGCCTAAAAGGGGTAAAACCATGATATATCACCTTGTTGAGCCAAGAGACGACATCCACCTTCTACAACACGGTCTTAGAGCAAGAAGCGAGAGGGAACGGGTTGTGCACATTGCTAGGCTCGGTATGGAGAACGTACAAGTGAACCCGGATGGTGGTAATGACCACATTGCTAATGATCCACATCAAGGAGCAAATGGTGGTAATGGAAACCACACCCCCCCCNATGGTCATAACATAGTTGGAGCGGGTGATGCAGCCAATGCTCATGTCAACCGCCAAGGTATTCGAGCACCATCGGTTGAGACCAATGACTTTGAGGTCAAAGCTAGCTTCATCAACATGGTGCAAAGCAACAAGTTTCATGGCTTGGCGGTGGAAGATCCTCTGGATCACTTAGATTGCTTCGATTGGATTTGTGGCTTGACAAAGATGAACGGTGTCTCGGAGGATAGCTTCAAGCTAAGGTTGTTCCCATTTTCTCTTGGGGACAAGGCAAGACAATGGGAAAAGAGCCTTCCCCACGGTTCCATCACTTCATGGAACCAATGCAAGACATCATTCCTTGCCAAGTTCTTCTCTCCCTCTAGAACGGCCAAACTCCGGAATGAGATCTCAAGCTTCACTCAACGTGCTAATGAGAGCTTCAATGAAGCGTGGGAGCAGTTTAGGGGATATACAACGCAATTCCCTCATCATGGATTCACGGATGCTTCCCTCTTAAGCACTCTATACCGTGAAGCATTGCCCAAGATTCGTATGTTGCTTGATACCGCTTCTAATGGAAACTTTTTATCCAAGTACGTGAATGAAGCAATGGAGTTGGTTGAGAACCTTGCTTTGAGTGATGGAACATATGGTGATGAGTTCGATCGGTCCACAAGAACCACAAGCGATTTTGAAGAGCAACGACGAACCAAAGAGATGAAAGCTCTAAGTGGACAAGTTGGATAAACTTCTCACTACATCTCAAAAGGCGGTTCAATTTGTTGGAAATGGTGAGGCAAACCAAGGATTCCAATAACAAATGGTGGATTTGAAAAACCAAGAAGAAGTGCACTATGTTGGGAATAATGGTGGCTATCAAAGAATTTTCAACAACAACTATGGCAACCAAGGTCAAGCCCCCATTAATCACCAACAATGCTATGCTCCCAAAAACAACTTTCAAGGGAACCAAGGTGGTTTTCAACAAAGCTTTATCCCACAAACTCAAGGAAACAACTCCATGCCTCAAGACCTTGATATGAAGAACATGCTTCAACAAATTCTACAAGGACAAGCTAGTGGAGCATTGGATATGAGCAATAAGATGGAGGACTCATACAATGATCTCCACAAGAAGCTTGAGGCATTGAGCTCCAAAGTTCAACAAATGGATACCAAGGGAGCCAACAGAGACAAAGTGGAACAAAGCTCTTCAAATGGGAAAGCAATACAACCCTCAAAGGAATATTGCAATGCCATCTTCCTAAGGGAATCACGTCCCATTGATGATCATGAAACCGCCATTAGGGAAATTGAGCTTCTACTTCATGGTTCACATGTTGAACACCTTCCCCATAGAGACGTTCCCTTGAAGCTCAATGTGGACATTGAGGAACAAGGTGGGGGAGTCACCCTTGAGAAGGATGAGGACGTGACCATGGTTGATGATGACAAGGGTAATGTCAATGTGGTTGATTCACCAAGCAAAACAAGGATTGAGCTTAAGCCTCTCCCCAAAACAAGGATTAAAACATTTTCAGTTATGTCTTTTTGCTAATGTCTACAGATTTTTGTATTCTTAAGTTTGTGTTCGACGTTTTCCTTCTGGATGTGGTGGAATTATCTCATGTAACTGTCTGAGAGGCGCAATTTTGAGAAGCTTGTTCTCAAGCAGCTGCACTACTTATGTCAAATCTGCTGAGATTTTCTAACCAAAAACTGGGAGATCCCCTTTTCTTTCATAAGTGGAGGGGAGAGAATACATGTGTGTATCATATCTTCTAGCTAATTAGTATCTTATAGGAACACATTTTCTATTCTCTTATTGATGCAGCAAGCTGGCGAGCCGAAAACAAATATCAAAGGCTTTTCTCAATCAATGTGTCTCCTTTGTTGGTGTCCATCTTATATGTTAACTCCATATGCTATGGAAACTGGACTATTTATTTGGACCAGGTTGGTTTCCGCTGCTCCACAACTGGGATCTGTTGTCCTTGCCGAACTTGTTGATGCATGGATGTGGACAATTGATGCAAAACGAGGAGTTTTTGCATCTGATGTGCGATACTATGGCCCAACTGCAAAATTAAAGCCCCAACTTTCTCCTGGAGAACCAGAAGGTCCACCTGAAAGTAATCATGTTGATCAAATAGTTGCTCACAGACTATGGCTTGGATTTTTGATAGATCGCTTTGAGGTTAGGCTTTATTCTATTTACAATTATGCATAGTAAATTCATGTAGGTGGTTTACCTTATTTCCGCTGTGTCATTTGTTAACATGATCAAAAGTGGCATGGGATCTTAGTTGAATCGATATTATTGTTCAGTTAAAAACCTCGGATGAAAATTTTCAGGAAGCAATTACTTACTTGGGAATCTGACTACTGACGATTAAGGAAGCACTAATGCTAAAATTGATGCAGTTAAGATGTAGTTGGGTGACTTTTCTTATTACTGCCATGTTTCTCTAGGTTGTTGGGCATAATAGTGTGGAGCAACTCTTGCTACTTGGTCGGTTGTTACAACGGAGTACAAATCTTGACTGGTGCTTTACCCGCCACCCGACAGTGGCTGGTACCTGTTTTTTTCCTTGATGCTCCTTGGACTGAACTTCTCCTCATGCCAAAGACAAGGCAATATGCAGAAATTTAGACAAGAACTCCAGCTGATGGAAGATCGAATTTACAGGCGACTTTATGTTATTCCTCTTTTTTTGTTGCAATATGCATTTTGGTACACTTTCTTAATAGATCTCTCTGCATATATCTATGATCTGGCCTCAAGCATTTTCTTTTTCTTTCTTTTATGTGCTATGTATCTAATACTATGGCCACGCCTTTTAAGTGTTTTGTGGGCTGTAGAATTTTAACATATGTCGCCTTAGAAAAACACATTGAACTGTTGAGACTGGTGTGTGCTATGATAATAGTTATATCACAGGTTGAGTTTAAACTGAAAGTAGGTTTGTTGAGTTTAAACTGAAAGTAGGTTTGTTGAGTTTAAACTGAAAGTAGGTTTATCTGAGCATTATGCTAATCATTTCTTAACTTTCTCAAGAATAGACATCCAACCTGGCATTTCTAGATATCTTAAAATACTTAACTACTGTTGCTAAGGGCAATGTCATCATCTCTAATTTACACTCGTTTTTTTTTATGTGTGCGTTAATTTGATTTTTCCACTTATTCTAGGACTTCTTTAGGCCGGTTTGCTCGTCAGCCAGAGTGGTATGAAGTAAATATTCCAAATTTTTGTCAGAGTGAGGCTCTATCGGTTTCTCTTTTCGCTCATTTTTTGTCAAGCAAACGATCATAAATCAGTCAATCTGATTCCAAAGGAAGAGCTCGTGAAAATGGCAACGTAATTGATGTGGTATGATAACTCTCTTTGATTTTTCTACTTTCGTTCTGGTATCTTCAGTATGTATTACTTTCTTTGACTGCAAAGTGAAAACTACGATATATATTTGGGATGCATGTCTACAGATTGATCAGTATCATCATGTTTGGGTTGGGTCGTCCGATAGCTTATGGTTGCTTGATCTTGAAGTTATCACTCTTTGTTTTTTCTTCTTTTTGGTTGAAACGCTCTGTTATTTTCTTCAAAAGCTATGGTGTGTGTGCCAATAGAACACAATAATTTTTTTTTATAATACTACCTTCATTTTTTGGTTTTTCATTTAGAATCAGATTGACTGATCGTTTGCTTGTCAAAAAATGAGCAAAAAGAGAAACCGATAGAGGCGCTCATTGCCTCGCATGAGGTTAGCAAGCTTATCAACAACGGGATTGTTCAGACTTGTCTCAGATCGCTGCTGCTGGGCTCACTTCCTTCTAGACAGGTAAATCTGTAATCTAAAATATAGAAACATATCTCTAAACTTCCATAAAATCCTACTCCATGTTATATTTTAAATATTATGGAAATATCCTAATTCTAATTAAACCATGATGTTTTTGCACTTTCGTGATTGTAGGCTGCAGTTTCCCTCATTGCAAAAATACTCCACAATGATGTGTGCTACATTTATGTGATAGCCGATAAACGTCTACTGATTGAGGTGATTTACGGGTTGTCACTCATGCTTTCCATGGTAGAGGAGAAGTCACTTCCCCAGATGTTGAAGATCATTATCCCATGTTTTCATTCCTTGTCAGAAAACACAAGCATTCGCTATGAACTGAGGCGCTCATTGCCTCGCTCGGTCCGTGACGACAGTTTTAGAAAGATGCATGCGTTAAGTTCTATGGTTTTACTATTTTTCTTCATTTTTTTTTTAAAGTTGGTTTGATTTTGTAATGATAACTAATTCAAAAAACAGTGTTTGAGCAGAATGATGCTATGTCATTGCTAGACGGGTTGCAAGAAAACTTAAGTATGTGATTTATTTGTTTTTGACTTTTTGCACATTATAAGGAACTAGTCTTCCAGTTTGCATTTCCAAACCCAAACCCGCCATATCCAGACCCAAACCCGCCATATCCACACTCCACCCGCGACACCACTCCAGACCCATGATTTTGGGTCGAATTCGCTGAAGTCGGGTAAACCCCCAAATTAAAACCTAAATTGTCGATTTGCTTCCCATCTGGTACGAAAAGGTAGTAATAACACTACAAGAAAACAAGCCATTTCCGACGGATTTTGGCCGTCGATTCTGTAATGCCCGCGTTCTGGTAGAATTGATTATTGAGGGAAAATAATTAATTCGAGTTTGTTCCGGGGGCGGTATCGATCGATACCGGCATGTATCGATCGACACCAGCCGGGTTTTTCTCCTGGTTGTCTTCTTCTCTTATCTTCTTTCGAGTATAAAAGAGTATCCTTTGAGGATAAGACCAAGGTTGGTCGCGAAAGAGAGAAAGAAAGAGCGAGAGAGAAGGAGAAAGAGAGAGAAAGAAAGGAAAGCTTGGTGAAGCTTAGATCTTGCGATATCAAGGGAGTTTTGAGCTTGGGAGAAGCTTGAAGGAGAGGTTGGAAGAGCTTGGTTTCGACGTGAGCTTGTGAGAAGAGGGGGAGATCTTCTTGGGCTTGGGAAGTCGTTTTAGAGCTCGATCCATCGTATTTAAAGGTGAGTTGGGACCAAATGTTAGCAAGTAAGCTTGCGTGGTGCTTTGTTAGCTTGATTGATGCTTCCCGTGTGTGGTCTTGGCGATTTCTGGGTTGAGATCTCGCGTAGGTTGTTGTGAATCGCAGGGAGTATCGACTGATACCATGTGAGTATCGATCGATACCCGTCTTTTGGCGGTGGTCTTGAGTTATGGTTGTATCGATCGATACCAGGTGTGGTTTGGGCATCGATCGATACCGAGCCCTTGTCGGGTGTCGTGTGTTGTTGGGGCATCGATCGATACCAGGGGAGTATCGATCGATACCGGTTGTTTTTGTGCTGAAAGTTTTAATTGGTGTTAATTAATTCTTAGCATTGTGAATTGTTGTTTGTGCTTATTGGTGGCCTGTTGTTGGGATGATCAATCTCACTCAGCATTTGGTTAGCCAAATGTTGATGCATCACTTTTGTCGATGCATGTAAAGATAAGGCGTGATCGTGGAATCGAGGCAGTGAAGAGGGGATGATTAGGACCCGGGTTTGCTTCTGTTGTTTGAGTATCGATCGACACTATGGGGGTATCGATCGATACCAGTTGTTTTTACTGTTATAAAATCATGAACTTGTGTTGTAATAATTAATTAGTGATTGTTTAATTAATTATTGTTTACTTATTGTTTAATAATTATATGAAAAAAAAAAATGCGGTCCTTTCAATTGTGGTATCAGAGCCCATACGGTTCTAGGAGCCTAGGTGGTTCTAGAATAGATTGGGTGTTGTGTGGGGTCTTAGAAGCATCCTCTTCGAGCCTTGTGAGATTCCACGGTGAGTATCTTTATTGTGATGATTGATTTTCGTTCTCATAGATGGTGCTTCTCCACGTGTGCAGATGGCTAGAGGGCGTGGTAGAGGTCGTGGCCGTGGTAGAGGTCGTGGCCGTGTGCCAGTGTGGCTGGTGTTCCAGCGGGTGCTGCGGGTGTAGCAGCGGGTGATGCTCGGGCCCGAGATGATCGTATAGCGGATCTGTTGACGAGATTGTTGGAGCGGTTACCAGAGAGGGTACCGGCTCAGGCTCCAGTGGTCCCAGCGGTTGTGGAGGCTCAGTCTCAGGTGGCAGCTGCGGTTGCTGAGGAGATCCCATCCTACCTTAGGATAATGGAGCAGATGCAGAGGATTGGCACGGGGTTCTTCTCTGGAGGTGCTAATCCTGAGGACGCGGATGCGTGGTTGAGGAGAGTGGAGAGGAATTTCCTCTCGAGTAGGTGTCCTGCGGGATACCAGGTGGACATTGCGGTCCATTTTCTGGAAGGTGATGCGCATCTCTGGTGGAGGGGTGTGGCAGCACGGAGAGTTCAGGCCGCGATGGCTTCGGCGGATTTTGTGGAGGAGTTTAACTCCAAGTACTTCCCTCAGGAGGCGTTCAACCGAATAGAGTCGAGGCTTGCGAGTTTGACTCAGGGGGATCGGTCGGTACGCGAGTATGAGGTGGAGTTTAACCGGCTCGGGTCTTATGTTAGACGAGCGGTTGAGAGTGAGTCGGCCCGTGTGCAGAGATTTCTGATGGGTCTTCGGGTTGACTTGAGGAACCGTTGCATGGTGAGGGCTTTTTGCACGGTTGATGAGTTGGTTGAGACTGCAGCCTTGCTTGAGGAGGGTCTGAAGGACGAGGTGGTAGCGGTTACACCGAGTTTTCAGGCGAGATCTGTGCAGCAGCAGTCCAGTCCGAGCAGAGGCGGTAAGACGATGCAAGGACAGAAGCGGAAGCGGGAGAGCGCTTCGAGAAGTAGCCGGGGTGGTCCGGGTTGCTTTGGTTGTGGGAGCATGGATCACCGAGTGGCGAACTGTCCTCAGAAGGGTGGAGTGCGAGTGGATTCTCGAGTGTGCTATCACTGCAAGGAGGCGAGTCACATCAGGCCTCAGTGTCCCCAGTTGCGGCAAAGTGCGACCACGGTGGTGCAGCCCGTCAGGCAGGTGGCATCAGCGCCTCGAGTGTACTCCATCGCCGAGTCCGGAGAGCCGAGTTCCAGGCCGATCACAGGTATTTTCTTAGACTCATCTAAGTTTAATTCTGTGTTGGGGAATGTCGTGCTTGTCGGGGTGTTAAGGTTCTCGGCACATGTATATGTGCAGGGACCTTGTGTGTTGGAGGTGTAGAGTGTCATGTGTTGTTTGACACGGGAGCATCGCATTGCTTCGTTTCCCCGGAGTTGGCCGAGAAGGCTAATCTTCGAAGCGAGCCCGGTGTGAGTTTGGGTTTCGTGGAGGTTGCCGGAGGGAAGCTCCTGAGAATTCACGGTCGGGTGCGAGACGTGGATGTTCAGGTAGCAGGAGAGTCCATGCCTGCCGATTTGATTATCTGCTCCGTGGAGCTGTACGATGTCATCTTGGGCATGGATTGGCTCGGGAAGTTCAGAGTGCATCTGGACTGTCACCGAGGGCGGGTCGAGTTCGACCGAGGGGAAGGGAAGTGGGTGTATCAGGGTGTGAGACCGACTTCCGGGAGTCTCGTGATCTCGGTTGTGCACGCGGAGCGTCTGATCGAGAGGGGTTGCGAGGCGTATTTGGCTACGATTTCTTTGTCGGAGGCCGTCAGAGAGGCTAGGGTGCAGGATATTCGGGTGGTTCGTGAGTTCCAGGAGGTGTTCCAGTCGTTGCAGGGGTTGCCAACGTCTAGGTCGGATCCCTTCACGATCGAGTTGGAACCAGGGACGACACCGATATCCAGGGCTCCTTATAGGATGGCTCCCGCAGAGATGGCAGAGCTGAAGAAGCAGCTGGCAGAGTTGTTGAACAAGGGGTTCATTCGCCCGAGTTCTTCACCGTGGGGAGCACCGGTGTTGTTCGTGAAGAAGAAAGACGGGAGTTTTCGGTTGTGTATTGATTACCGGGGACTTAACCGAGTCACAGTGAAGAACAGGTATCCTCTTCCTCGGATTGATGAGTTGTTGGATCAGTTGAGAGGGGCTACTTGGTTCTCCAAGATTGACTTGGCGTCGGGATATCATCAGATTCCCATCGATGAGGTAGATATCCGGAAGACGGCTTTCAGATCTCGTTATGGCCACTACGAGTTTGTGGTAATGCCATTTGGGTTGACAAATGCACCGGCTGCATTTATGAGACTGATGAACCGCGTTTTCCAGGAGTATCTAGATGAGTTCGTGATTATCTTTATCGATGATATATTGGTGTATTCGAGGAACCAGGAGGAGCATGAGGTGCATCTGCGTGAGGTTCTTTCGAAGTTGCGGGAACAGAAGTTATTTGCTAAGTTGTGCAAGTGTTGCTTCTGGCAGCGGGAGATCGGTTTTCTGGGTCACATTATCTCTGCGGAGGGAGTATCGGTAGATCCGGAGAAGATCCAGGCCATTAGTACTTGGCCGAGGCCGAGGAATGCTACTGAGATTCGGAGTTTTCTCGGGTTGGCAGGGTATTATCGGCGGTTCGTCAAGGGTTTCGCGAGTCTGGCTAAGTCTATGACGAAGCTGACGGGAAAGGATGTTCCTTTCGTGTGGTCCTCGGAGTGTGAGGAGAGTTTCGCGGAACTGAAGGCCATGTTGACTAGTACTCCAGTATTGGCGTTGCCTGAGTCGGGCGAGCCTTACGTGGTGTACACCGATGCGTCGGGAGTGGGTCTTGGTTGTGTGTTGATGCAGCGGGGGAAGGTTATTGCCTATGCTTCGCGGCAGCTGCGGAAGCATGAGGGCAACTACCCTACCCATGACCTGGAGATGGCTGCAGTAGTTTTCGCTTTAAAGATTTGGAGATCTTATCTTTATGGCGGAAAGGTGCAGGTGTTCACAGATCATAAGAGCTTGAAGTACATTTTCACTCAGCCTGAGTTGAATTTGAGGCAGAGGCGCTGGATGGAGCTAGTGGCCGATTATGATCTGGAGATAGCTTACCATCCTGGTAAGGCTAATCTGGTTGCGGATGCGTTGAGTCGGAAGCGGGTGGCTTTGGCTCGGGAACGCGAGGTTGAGTCTTTGGTGAGCGAGATTAGCACATTGCGCTTATGTGTTGTATCTCAGGAACCTTTGGGCTTAGAGGCGGCTAACCAGGCGGATCTTTTGAGCAGAGTTCGGTTGGCTCAGGAAAAAGATGAGGTTTTGGTTAAGGCTTCGAGAGCAGAGGGTTCTGAGTATCAGGTATCTGCGAACGGCACTATCCTTGTTAGTGGGAGGGTATGCGTACCTTTGGATGAGGATTTGCGGCGAGAGATCCTGAGTGAGGCTCATTCGAGTATGTTCTCGATTCATCCAGGAGCGACTAAGATGTATCGCGATCTCAAGCGCTACTATCATTGGGTCGGGATGAAGAAGGATGTGGCTAACTGGGTTGCGTCGTGCAACGTGTGCCAGTTAGTGAAGGCGGAGCACCAGGTCCCGAGTGGTTTGTTGCGGAAGTTACCCATTCCAGAATGGAAGTGGGACATGATCACGATGGATTTCGTGGTGGGTTTACCAGTTTCTCGGACCAAGGATGCTATTTGGGTCATCGTTGATCGATTGACCAAGTGTGCGCGTTTTCTGGCCATTAAGAAGTCCGATGGGGCAGCAGTTTTGGCTAGGAGGTACGTGCAGGAGATTGTGAGACTGTATGGAGTACCGGTGAGTATTGTTTCGGACCGGGATCCTAAGTTCACATCGGAGTTCTGGAATGCGTTTCAGGCAGGGACGGGCACGAAGGTGCACTTGAGCACGGCATATCATCCTCAGACAGATGGGCAGTCCGAGCGGACCATCCAGACTCTGGAGGATTTGTTGAGGATGTGCGTGCTGGATTGGGGTGGTCACGGGGTGGATCACTTGAGCTTGGTAGAGTTTGCGTATAACAATAGCTACCAGGCGAGTATTGGGATGGCACCATATGAGGCTCTGTATGGGAGGCCATGTCGTACCCCCTTGTGTTGGACACAAGTGGGGGAGAGGAGCACTTTGGGTGCGAGTTTTGTTCAGGAAACCACAGAGAAGATTCGGGTTTTGAAGCTGAACATGAAAGAGGCCCAAGATCGGCAAAAGAGTTATGCCGATAAGAGGCGGAAAGAGCTTGTGTTTGAGGTGGGAGATAGTGTGTATCTCAAGATGGCTTTACTGAGAGGTCCGAACAGGTCCATTGTTGCGACTAAGTTGAGTCCGAGCTATATGGGGCCGTTCCGGATTGTAGAGCGTGTGGGACCGGTAGCGTATCGGTTGGAGTTTCCCGCGATTATGCAAGCATTTCATAAGGTCTTCCATGTGTCGATGCTGAAGAAGTGTTTGCATAGGGGTGACGAGGTATTGGCTGAGATTCCGCCAGATCTCCAACCTAATATGACCGTTGAGGCGAGACCTTTGAGAGTTCTCGAACGGAGGGTCAAGGAGCTTCGTCGGAAGAAGATTCCGATGATGCGAGTTATGTGGGACTGTGGCGGGGTACAGGAGGAAACTTGGGAGCCGGAGGCTAGGATGGAAGCGAGGTTCCAGAAGTGGTTCCAGAAGCAAGCTGCGGCTTGAGTTCCATCGCGAGGTTCCAGTTTCGGTTATAGATGTATGCTATGTGTTTCATTTTGTATTTCCGTTGTGTAGAACGATGTTACATTATGATGAGTAATAAGATGAGTATTTCTTATTATTGGTGACTTTGGGAGTCACGGCTTTGCATTACGTTTGGGGTAAAAAGCGTTAATGCAAGAGAGTGATAAGATGGATGTTCTTATTACTGTTGAGGGCGGTGCGATAACCGGGTTATTGGTTATGCACGCCAGATATTCCGGGTACGGAATATGGGTGATGCCGGTGTTGCCTTGCGACGATTTACACGGATCACGGGAGGTAGTTCAGTCGAGATGCTTAGAGATATGTGACTTATTGCTCTTTGAGAGGACTGGTTCCTCTGGTGCCGATAGCTCGCAGGACTGTGGGTCTTGAGAGTGTGAGTGGCGGTGTACCCAGACTCGGGAGGTTTATAGCCTAGAGTGATACGTGATACCGTGGATTCGTAAGGAGTATGTCCTAGACGTAGGATATATTCCCTAGAATTGAGTGGTATGGGGTATTGAGACTCTTTCAGGTTATATTATCGAGGGGAGTGGTACGGCAGATACCCAGAACTCGGAGATGCTGCGGTGTCTTGGGTGATGTGGTATGGTTGATACCTTGCGAGGTATGGTGGATATCCTGCGGGATATGGCTGACGCTCGGAACTCGGAGATGCTGCGCTGTCTTGAGTGATGGGGTTGGCGTGTGTTTGAGCAATAAGTACATATGATGCCGCGGTGTCATAAGCATAGGGACTGAATGGGAAACCTCGGAGGTTGGTTTTGAACCTCGTGTGAGTGTTGAGTGGCCGGGTTGGCCAAGGTTTTTGTAATCGTTGCGACGATTAAGGTTCATTGGAGATGGACGGTTCATGAGAGATGAACGGTAACGAAGATTCGAGGTCGAATCTAAGTTAGTGGGGGAGAATTGTAATGCCCGCGTTCCGGTAGAATTGATTATTGAGGGAAAATAATTAATTCAAGTTTGTTCCGGGGGCGGTATCGATCGATACCGGCATGTATCGATCGACACCAGCCGGGTTTTTCTCCTGATTGTCTTCTTCTCTTATCTTCTTTCGAGTATAAAAGTGTATCCTTTGAGGATAAGACCAAGGTTGGTCGCGAAAGAGAGAAAGAAAGAGCGAGAGAGAAGGAGAAAGAGAGAGAAAGAAAGGAAAGCTTGGTGAAGCTTAGATCTTGCGAGATCAAGGGAGTTTTGAGCTTGGGAGAAGCTTGAAGTAGAGGTTGGAAGAGCTTGGTTTCGACGTGAGCTTGTGAGAAGAGGGGGAGATCTTCTTGGGCTTGGGAAGTCGTTTTAGAGCTCGATCCATCGTATTTAAAGGTGAGTTGGGACCAAAGGTTAGCAAGTAAGCTTGTGTGGTGCTTTGTTAAGCTTGATTGATGCTTTCCGTGTGTGGTCTTGGCGATTTCTGGGTTGAGATCTCGCGTAGGTTGTTGTGAATCGCAGGGAGTATCGACCGATACCATGTGAGTATCGATCGATACCCGTCCTTTGGCGGTGGTCTTGAGTTGTGGTTGTATCGATCGATACCAGGTGTGGTTTGGGCATCGATCGATACCGAGCCCTTGTCGGGTGTCGTGTGTTGTTGGGGCATCGATCGATACCAGGGGAGTATCGATCAATACCGGTTGCTTTTGTGCTGAAAGTTTTAATTGGTGTTAATTAATTCTTAGCATTGTGAATTGTTGTTTGTGCTTATTGGTGGCCTGTTGTTGGGATGATCAATCTCACTCAGCATTTGGTTAGCCAAATGTTGATGCATCACTTTTGTCGATGCAGGTAAAGATAATGCGTGATCGATCGACACTATCGGGGTATCGATCGATACCAGTTGTTTTTACTGTTATAAAATCATGAACTTGTGTTGTAATAATTAATTAGTGATTGTTTAATTAATTATTGTTTACTTATTGTTTAATAGTTATATGCAAAAAAAAAAATGCAGTCCTTTCAGGTTCTATCTCGTTGGAAATCCCTCGGAAATTTTCGACATATTTCCGAGGCAAAATTTACCGACGGATTTTCGAGGTCATAATCCGTCGGGAATAATTATGACGGATTTCCGAGGACTAGTCCATTTGGAAGACTTCCTCGAAAATCTCTCAGACAAATCCGAGGGTACAATCCGTCGGAAATCCCTCGGTAAATTTCCGAGGGATTTCCGACGGATTCAAAAATTTGTAATTTATTTTTAAAATAAAAACTGGAAATATTTATTTATTAAATTAAATAATTTGAATCAAAAATAGGAAATTAATTATATAATTAAATTACAAAATAACATAATTTTTAAAAGTTTTTGAAAGTTGAAAAATTACACACAAAAAAACGAAATCAAAACGTCGGGTAATCATCGAACTTCGATTTGAACCACTCGTCCATCTTGTCGCTTTTCGTTTTCTGAGTCGAGAGCTCGTCCTCCAAAACTGTGACCTTGTCCTTGAGCTCTTCGTTTTGCCGGATAAGGTCTGGATCCATCTAGAAACCGGTCGAGGAAGATGCTCGTTGGGTCGCAAGCTTACCCAACCCTGGCCGACGACCTTTTTAACGGGTACCTTCTACGAAAACAATAAAAAAGCATAAGATTTTTTTATTAACAAATAATTATCTAAATTGAAATAATAATCTATATTTTTTACTTATCCCAAGGACTAGGTCGTTCATCTCGGCCCGAGTGATTTCGTTGGATCCGGTGAAGCCATCCTGCGATCTCTGGATGAGAATCTCGTCTTGCACCTTCGTCACCTTTTCGACGATCTCCCTGACGGCTCCATCGTCAATTCGGCCCGTCTTCTTGTTGGTGTGCGTCCTCACCATCACTTGCAGGGGATCGGGAACTTCGCCGTATTCCTCCGTCTACAAAATAAATAAAACCATTAAAGAAAACCATTTTCTTATAAAAAACAACTAAAAACCGAAAAATACTTACCATTTCGATTTCGGTTTTCTTGTAGCTCTTTGCCCCGTTGTTGTGGATAGCTTCTCCCTTCCCGTTTCGTTGACTCTTCCGGTTCTTGGAGTTCTTCTCAGATAGAGTTATGGTCTTCGGCTCTCTCCAATACGGGATGTACTCCGTATACACATCCGCGTTCAAGCCTTTTGGCTTATCTTTCCCCTTTCTCCAAGCCTTCTTCCCCGCGAATATGGCGCGAGAATTGCGTACTAGCCTCCGCAAAAAATTCGTCCTCCACCGTCTTCGTGATTGTATGCTTCCAATTAAACTCTTGCTACAAAAAAGAAATAGAAATAAAGATGTTAACAAAATCTCTAACTATATAACAAAAAAATAAATAAATGATCACTTACCACAAACGTACGAAACCACATGTGCTGTTCGGAGGACGGCATATCGGAAAATTTCTTGAACGGTTTTTTGAGGATCCTGTGCAACATCTTCATAATCGACTTGCTAATGCCATTCCCGAAAATTCCAAACCTATGAAAAAACAAATTAAAAAACGGTTATCAAACCCAAAAAATCATTAATTAAGAAATAAAAACGCGATCATTTAAAAAACATATAAATAATCATAAATAATTGTCTAAAAAACCAAAACATTTTTTTCAAAAAATACATATATTAAAAACGTTTATTACAAATACAATTTCTAAAAATCAATACATGTTATAAAAAAAAAACTTACATAATTTTTTTTTAACATTACATATATATTGTAAATACATATATATGTATTTAAAAAAAATTCATACATATATTTATTAAAACGAATTTACAAAAATGTTTTATAAATAATTTTCAAAAACGTTTTTTAATAATTTTCAACAAAAACTAACAACCTAATTATCACAAATTCAACAAAAACTAACAACTTAATTAACACTAATAAATCTAATCACAAAAAAATCTAATTAACATTCCACAAAAATCTAATTAACAATTCCACAAAAAATCTAATTAACAATTCCAAAAAATCTAAAAACCTAATCTAATTCCACAAAAATTAACAACAACCTAACCTAAACTAACAACCTAACCTAACTAATTAACAATCTAACAACAACAACAAAAAAATAATTAAACTCACATTTTCAGGTGGAACTCGGCGGAAGGGAAGAAGGTCTTGGCCGGGGAAGAAGAACTCGGCCGCGGAGTCTCGGCCGGAAGACGAACTTGTCGGAGGAGACTCGGCCGGAAGAAGAAGACTCGGCGGAGGAAGACTCGGCGGAGGAAGAGAGGAAGACCCGGCGGAAGAAAAAGAGAGGTCTCGGCGGAGGAAGAGAAATCCCTTGGAAATTTCCGAGGGATTTCCGACGGATTTAAGGATTTTCATATCAGTTTTAGCCGAGGTACTTGAAAATGTCCCGGCTAAAACTGAAAATCTTTAAATCCGTCGAAAATCCCTCGGAAATTTCTGAGGGAATTCCGACGGATTTAAGGATTTTCAGATAAGTTTTAGCCGAGGTGCTTGAAAATGTCTAGGCTAAAACTGAAAATACATAATCCATCGGAAATCCCTCGGAAATTTCTGAGGGATTTCTGACGGATTTAACGAATTTCAGTTTTAGCAGAGACATTTTCGAATGCCCGGGTAAAACCTAAAAATGTCCCGGCTAAAACTGAAAATACATAATGTCTCTCTCTTTCTCTATCACTGAAACCCAAAGCCATCCACCATATGTTCTTTTTTCCTTCACACACTGTTTCCACGCCTCCTTTTTACTAGGCAGACAGTGTTTATTAGCCAATTGCGAATGATGATGGGTGAAGCTGCTCCTCTTCCCGCACGTGTAAGTCCCTTCCTGAAAATGTCTCGGCTAAAACTGAAATTGGTTGTATTTGTCGGAAATCCCTCGGAAATGTTTAATAAGGTTTAATAAGCCTTTAATAAAGTTTAATAAGGTTTAATAAGGTTTATGATATTTAAGGTTTAAGGTTTAGACGAATTTCAGAGTTTTATAAGGTTTATGATATTTTTATGTTTTAAACTTAGCATTTTCAAGTTTCCAACTGAAATTGTCTATAATTATTATCTAATTATTTTATTTAACTTTTATCTTTGAATTAGTTATAAAAATAAAATTTATTACATAAAACTATCTAGATTTTAGTGTTTAATAACCATTAATGTTACGTACTAATAAGAAAAACGTATGAAAACTAATCAAAACAAGTTAATTTGAATTTTGTAAAAATCGATCGATGAACGAGTTCAATGATTCATAAAAACATATAGAACATTTAAGGACATTTACGTGTTTGCTTCGGGTTTCAATTGAAATGTTCGAAATGTTTGATTCTTAAAAACATTTCATAGAAACTAGTTTAATTTTGTTACTTCTACAACTATCAAGACCAAACATGTTCCAAATCCGGTAAATTCAAGGTTTATTACCCTAATCCGTCGGAAATCCCTCGGAAATTTACGAACAAATTCAGTTTTAGCCGAGCCATTTTCAGGTTTTAGCATGGCATTTCGAAAATGTCTTGGCTAAAACTGAAACTGGTCTTAACCGTCGGATATCCCTCGGAAATCTGTGGGAAATCCCATCAGAAATCCCTCAGAAATCCATGGGATTCACAGCCGTCGGAAATCCCTCGGAATATTTTGACCGGTTTCCGAGGGAATGTAGGTTCGTTGATATTCCGTCGGAATATTACGAGGGATTTCCGAGGAAAGTTAAGCCGTCAGTATAATCCGACCGATTTCCAAGGGAAATCAATCCCTCAGAATGCTTTTGCCCTCGGTATTCCGTCGGTATTTTCCGACAGTTTTTATTCCGTCGGAAATCCGGGTGTTTTCTTGTAGTGTAAGATAGTGGTAGTGATTTTCGGCGGATTCGAAATCCCAACTCTAAATCAGGTTCGTCCTTCTTAATCTTCTGGTTGGCGTTATACTTTTATGGGTTGTAGACTATAAATAGATTTTGTGTAGAATGGAATTCGATTGATTTGTAGTTGTGTAGAATGGAATTCAGATTTTGTGTAGAGTTGGATTTTGAATGCTAATTGATTGTGTTAATCATTTAGTAGAACTTGTGTTATGGCTATTCTCGAAGAAATTGAGACTCATCCGGTTCCAGAATTGTATGAAACCTCGTCCCAAAAACCGTCGCGAGAGAATGCAGAATCTAATCAGTTAATGTTGTGGCAGCATCCAACGTATACCGAGGAGGAAGACCAGCCATTGCAACCACCTAAGAGGATGTTATTTGGTACTACTGAGTATAATAAGGTAATCAAGTTGGGAACAAGGTGCTTTATCCACAAAACAACGGAGAAATTGGAGTCTATAGGACTTAAACCTGACGAGCTATGGTGGTTTACAGAGTATCCGCAGTTCAAGCATTTTTGGCTTATGCATAGGGCCATGAAAATGGACCCAACACATAAGATGATGGGCCTGTGGATGCTTCTTCTTCGGACGGCAAGTACAAATAAGAGGAAGGAATGTTGGTTTGTTGTTAATGGCGTTCACATCCGCTATTCCCTCAGAGAACATGCACTCCTATCTGGACTAGACTGTCGTCCGTATCCAGAAGAAGAGTATGAGACAATGGGCAGTGATGAGTTTAAGTTGAGGCATTTTAAGAAAGGATCAGTCACGTCAATTGCTGTTGTTGAAGAAAAGCTGGGCAAGATGCGAGCTTGTTCAGATCGCTTGAAGATGTGTGTCGTCTACTTCTTGGCTAGTATAATTAGTGGAAAGTCGAAGACCGGAAAGAAAGCACCAACTATAAAGCCGTTTTTCCTGAGAATTGTGAACGATCTTGACACTACAAGAAAAAAGGTTTTTCTTAGCGGCTGAATAACGCTATCTAACGATAACATAGCGTTTTAACAAGCGTTGTATCATCGCCCGTCATAATAGGTCAGACACTTTAGATAGCGGTTTTTGACATTGCTATCGTGTCTAATGATACGATAGCGTTAAAAAAAGCGCTCTGACATAGCCCACGATAATAGGTCTGCCACTTTCGATAGCGGTTGTTGGTATTGCTATCGTGTCTTCATTTATTCATAGCATTTTTGTAAATTTACTATAGCATTCGAAATATGTAATTAATTCATGTAATTGTTTTAATAGATTGTATTTAAATTATGATTTTTTATGATTTTTTTTTTAGTTTTTGAATAATTTGGCATATTAAAAAAGAAAATACCATATTTTATTATATTTATATGAAACCATGATTAAAAAAAACCTATATTACAAAGTAAAAATACAAAATTAAAAGATAAATTCATACAACTCTTGTATTTATACTTGTGAATTCTCTCCACACTCTTGGACCTCCAATTTTTGAAACTTCTTCGATATTATCAACAAAATCAGGTAACTCCTGCAATAATAAAAAAAAATCATGGTTACTCTGGTTACTCAAAAAATTGCGAGTGGAAAATCTACAATAACTCGATCAAGACTATGGCATTAGCACTTACTTTCTCTATAATGTCTGAGGGATTGAAAAGAGTATGGCTGACTGGAGAGAAAACCTCAACTTCAGTAGAAGAAGCATAATCCTATAGAAATGAAAATCACTTAAGTTAGCTAAAACCTCAATGAGACGCATCGTCGTAAAGCAATATCAAAACTTTAAAGCCTAATGAAACGAGGTTTACCTTAACTTTAAGATCTAGAGCTTGATAATACGGATCTGTATCATACTCAAAGCAAAGCCTCTTCACATTCCACTACCAAAAGAAAAAACAATTCAGCACACAGATAATAAGCATTACAGATTTTCTCTATTGCCTAAAGTAAATCAATTTTCAAAAAAAATTGAACTTTCTGCATAAACCTAAACTCTAAGAAACACAGCATTACCTGTTGCAAGCAACGAAGCAGAATTTCGACAAGTACCATCACAAACAAGGATGAGTTCTCGGGTTGTAAGCTGAGTTCTTTACAGTCTGATCAACCTCAAACTGTTAAAACAGAATCAGTTCCTTTTATTCACTAAACTGACACAAAACAGAAAACAAGGAGATTGGTATTGAGAACAAAAAGGCTTACAACAGAATGCGGCGTACTTGAGGGGTTTTGAACACTCTCTTTCGCTTGCTTTGATTCATCTGTTTAAAAGAGGTAACTTCTTTAGATTATCGAACTGCATTACCCTAATGTATATAATATAGAAAACAAAAGGATACCAGAGAGTTGGGAGATATTGGATGAGAAAAGCTTCTTCCTTGATTTTCCAGGCCAATCAAACAGATTTAGAAACGCTCCTCTAGGTCGCTTTCTCTCAACAATGACCATTTTATTTCACCTATATGGATAACAACAATTGAAAATCAAACGCAATTACAAGACGCTGGATCCCATCAAAACAACAGCACACGAAAAATCAATTTTTGTACCTCTCAGGATGCTAAAGTCCTCACCTTTTACTTATGGATCCATCCATCAAGTGTAAATTTCAGAAAGCCTTGTGGAAGATTTTTCGATTTCAGCGACAAATTTGGGTCGTCTTAAGATCTAGATTTTTCGATTTCAGCGACAAATTTCAGAAATCCTTCGTTTAGGGTTTACAGAGAGAGAGAGGTGAGATGTGAGAGGTGAGAGCCTGAGAGGTGAGAGCCTGAGAGGTGAGAGGAGGAAGCGTAGGATCGGTATGAGAGAAAAGTAAGATCCAACGGTTTAATATTGTGCCACGTCATCGATCCAAGTGATATCTTTCCATAGGCTCTCATTTTTTAAATATTTATTTATTTTTTCATACCCTATATAAAATAATATTTAATATGTTTTATTTATAGTTTTAATTTCGAAAATATTTTATATCATTGAGTTTATGATAAATTATTTACTTTCATAATAATATTAGTTTATAGGGTTTGTATGTTTGTAATCATTTTTGCAATGATTTTGTAATCATTTTCAATCATTGACAATCATTTTAATTTTCATTTGGTAATTTCACAACATAACATAAATAGTTTATACCATAAATGAACATAATCTATACCCTAAACACTAACTAAATAAAATCAATAATAAACACTTAATTCTTTCTTTTGGTTTTATCTTTAAAATTTATTATATATATATGTATATATATATAATTTTAAGACAAATTTTTATTATATATTCTATTGTTATTTCACAAATAACAAATAAATTATATCATATACCCTAAACACTCTACACTAAATCGTAACCCTAAACCCTAAATGAAGA
The DNA here is from genome assembly GCA_002933935.1 of Eutrema yunnanense. NCBI lineage: Eukaryota > Viridiplantae > Streptophyta > Magnoliopsida > Brassicales > Brassicaceae > Eutrema > Eutrema yunnanense. Next base: position 31,864 of record PKML01020383.1, on the reverse strand, counting down.
CTATTATGTTTTTAGTATGAAACAATAATTTATTGTATTTTCTTTTGTTAATCGACAAATAGGAAAAATATGTTTCAAGTGTGAATCATAAACCCTACACTCCAATGATCTAAACCCTAAATCAAATATTTAAGACTTATACTTTTATTTTTTCTAATTGACAAATAGGAAAAANAATTTTGAAGTAGATGACGAAACTATAAGGAACGCAAAAGAAGGATCCTACCTTGGTTTTGCATTTGACTTTTGGAGCTTCATGTGGATACACATGTGACACTGGGAACGTGAAAACAAATTAGACACTCAGATAATTTTAACAGACACTCACATTAAACCTCATCACAAACACATAAGAAAATAAGAAGGAAGGAGTATAGTACCTGAAACATAACAAGAATTTGTAGAACACAACAAAATCATTACACACAGACTCAGTTCAAAAGGAACATATGTATATATTGAACCAAGTAAATAATTGTGTATACCTGATAGGTAGTTCTTGTATGTCTGAAATCGACCTGCATAAACATGCAAAATACTTATCAATTACTGAAACACACAAACATGGAGAAGGAATAAAAGTTCTTCTCCCAAAGATCAACCCGACAGCAAATTCATGGAAGTCAAAAGACATCTCAAATCGAGTCTCAGACAACTAATAACATACCTCCCAGATTTCGTACTCCTTTGCTGAATTCGAACTTTAGAAGACTAAAACTTGTCTCTATTTCAAAACTTCTAGCTTTTAGTGTCGAAAGCTCCCTGCAAAAAAGCAAATTTCGATTAAACACAGAGAAAGACATTCCCTGATACTCTTGTTGAATAAAGCACTCATACTACGAGAAAAATTAACCCTAAAATCGAAAACCCTAATTGAAACTAAAAACCCTTTCAATTTCACATACCTTTACCTGCAGCAACCACAGAAATCTTCCTGCAAAATAGCAAAATCTTCGATTAGGAATCAATACCAAACATGATTACCCAAACCCAACTAACCTCCCAATGTCTGACCAATTCTTGAGCAATTGGCGACACTTCCTCCGCAACAAGAACGCATGCAAACGAAATCGTGGACAATTCTCCAGAAACTACGAAATTAAGGGAAGAACTCGAAAGGGAGAGTGAGAGGGAGAGGGAGAGTCGAATGACGAGATCTGTATCTCTTTGAGAGGGAGAGCAAGAGGCGAGAGTGCGAGCTAGCTTCAATTTAGGTATCTTCATGCGAAATTTTGGCTCCAAAATTTATTTTGAGGCGGGCTATTTAGTTAAAGAGTGAGATTTGTGTGGGAAAGAGTCGGATTAGGGATTGTGATAATCGAGTAAAAAGAGGCGAAAGGGGAAGGGGAAGAACATGAAATTTTAGGTTTGAGTAATAAGGGATTAATTTGGAGCCCAAATGAAATGTTTTGGCCTAATGTTTTTCTAAGTGTCGCGGGAATGAAATGTTTTTTCACGGCCTAACACTATCATAACGTTTGCAATGAGGCATATGCTATTAAAGATAACCTTTAACTTACAAAACGAGATGCGAAATTTTTTTTTTCTAATCTAACACTATATCACAGTGTTTACAAATATACAAACGCTATCTAAAAACCAGGGGTATTATAACTATAGCAGAATTACAAAAAACGCTATATTATAATGCTATAAAAACCCAATACTCTTGTAGTGTGAAGCGTGCCGAACGTTTTCATGGGGGCGGTTTTCCTTCGATGTGAATATGAAGGAAATTGATCATACAATAAAGCATTTCGATGGGGTCATCGAAACATATTCATGGACGTTTCCAAGATTTGTTACTCCGTTGGAGGTAAATAATATGATTTAGAATGTGGATAAGTATTCTTTTATGATTTTATTTGTAATTTTGTGTGTTATTTGTAGATTTTAGCTTTTGAGGCAATCCCAAAACTGAAGATCAAATACAGAGAAGATGTTAGAAGAGCAGAGAGGGATTGTTCTCGGATGTGCAAACAAAAGTACCGACCATTCACACTCAAAGATTTTTCTTTATCGGAACTATATGAAGCACTTTGTGATACTAAGGTTGGAAATCATCTTATATCATATTCATTATTTATGTAGCATGTACTTGTTTTTAAATTGTAATTTTTTTTTATATTCACAGGACATTCACAGTATCTTGCAACCATCTTTGGATGAGCAAATTATGATGGCTCCAATTGTGGCTGGGGAGTATGAGGAGCCATATTTCGGTGATGTAGTTCCTGACAATTGGTCGAAACGTCTAATAGATGAAGGGAAGCCGATATTTTGGAAAGAGCAATTCAACATTGATGTTGCTGCCCAAGAGGGGGTCCATCATCATCGTGCAGTGGCTACGGAGAATGTCGCTCCGGTTGGATTTGTTGAACAGCTACAGAGCTTGAAGAAAAGTATGGACGATCAGTTATTCCAAATTAGGGACCGCATGGAATCCATTGATAGAAGATTCAACTCCGTTGAAGAATATGTAAAAGAGGCAAGAAGAGAAGGACAAGGAGAGCAGCAAGGAGGAGTTCTACTAAGTGAGAAACTCGTTGAGAGGAAAGGAGAAGGAGAAGGAGAAGAAGAAGGAGAAGAAGGAGAAGGAGAAGGAGAAGGAGAAGGAGAAGGAGAAGGTGAAGGTGAAAAAGGGAGAAGTCAGGTGGCAATTGAGATGGAGAAAGAGAAGGAGGAGAAGAAGAAGAAGAAGATGATAACCAGGACGTACGTGATCACTAGACGTCGTACGAAAAGAGAAGAGGTATTTTACTTTGAAATCTGGTTTCAAACTGTACTTGTATGACTTGGTATTGGTTCGGTAACACTATGTTGTATTACTTGGTATTTTTCGGTAACACTATGTTGTATTACTTGGTATTTTTCGGTAACACTATGTTGTATTACTTGGTATTTGTAGGGACAACCAAAAGAAGCTGAGGCTGCGGCTATTGCTCCTGTTGCTCATGTTGAGGAAGAAGTGGGTGATGGGAAACGGAAACATGAGTCTTCGAGGACGACAGGGCCAAGCACGAGGCAGACGAAGCGTTGAACTATTTTTGCCTCTCTTCTCTGAATTTCATCTTGTTTGTTTTTGGACATGGCTCTTTTTGTTCATATGGGTTTGTTTTTGGACATGACTATTTTTGAAGTTTGTGGGTAATGAGAGTAATCAATCGTTGTGTATTGGTAATCGATGATGTGGTGGCAATCGATGATGTAGTGGCGGTCAAATATGTATTAACTTAAATGTTTTTGTTTTTTTGTATGCATTAAAACTGTGGTAGTTAAACCAGTAATACAATGTCAAATCAGCATTCAATTCGGATTGGTTACGATTTATTTATAGAATTAATTTAGGTTTTTAAATTTTATTTACGTCGAGGCGTCCTCTCGTCTGCGTGGTGTCAAATCTGCATGCACTTTTGACCGATGCTTTAGACTAATTAAATGAAGGTAAATACCCAAATAAATGTTACTTGTTGGTAGTTGTACCGCTTCGGTAATACTCATAAATTTCACCCCTCCGTAGCGCTCTTTCCTTTCCCTTTTTCCTTCTATAAATACACGCTCATCTCTCTTCTCATCTCTCATTTATCTTCTTCATCACTCATCTTCGTCTTCTATCATCTATCATCTATCTTCTTCACCACTCATCTTCATCTTCGACTTCTATCAACTATCATCTATCTTCTTCATCACATCTATGGCTAATGTGTGGATAAAGCGGCACTTGAAGGAGCTTGTGAAGAACCCTGAGGCAGGGTTCTCTGTATGTCTCGTTGGGGAAGACCTTTGGGAGTGGCAGGCGGCCCTAATCGGACCCACTAACAGCCCATACGAAGGGGGGTTGTTCTTCCTCAACATCCGGTTCCAGCCGGAGTTCCCTTTCATGCCCCCGAAGATCTACTTCAAGACACCGATCTTCCACCCTAACTTCAGTGTTAGGGGTGCGTTCTTCCACCCCTGGCTTCTGGCCGCCGGGTCGTCGATGGGTAATATTCCCATATTTTACCCGTTTTAACATGCATTTATGTTATTTTTTTGTGTTTCATGCAAGTGTCTTGCATAGTTTTATAGCATTTTGGTCTTTATTAGAGTATTAGGTTTATGCATTAGGTCCTAGTGAGTTTTGCATGCATTTGGAGTGTTTTTAGGTGTTTTGGAGACAGTTGATGATGTTTGGAGCTATGGAGCATAAGAGAAATAAGAGTCTGTCCGGAGTGTCTGAATGAACATGTCGGACGAAGGGTTTCCATTCATATCCAGCTTCAATGGTCTGCAAGGAAGCTGTAGAGGAATGAGTTAGCTGTCCACAACAGCTAGAATCAAGTCATTCTAACGTGTTTTTTTTAGAGATATGGCTGATTTCCCAGAGATAGGTCCGCTTGGCCGAGACGGTTTCTTCAACACCGATGTCACAAGTCGGTGCAACAAATCGGTATTGAAACAGAGGGAAAATTTCCTTAGTACCGATGTGCAATACCAATTTGTGACATCGGTATTGAAGCTTCAGGGGATTACACCGATGTCACAAGTCGGTGTGACTGATCGGTGTAACACTTATCTCACCCAAACCAGCCGAGCTCACCCGACGTGGCTGAAAGACCTTGCTGGACGAAGGGTTTCCAATCCTAATTAGCCTCGATAGTCTTCACGAAAGTTTTAGCCAAGTGAGTTTGATGACTATAAGAGGTGGTTCTAGGTCATTCGGATATGTGGTTCGTTAGATACGATCATTTTACTATGTGTATGTCCGTCTGGCCGAAGCCACCATACATGCATAAAATAACTGGCTTGACTAAAGGTCTCAAATCTGAATTAGCCTCGGTGGTATTCTAAAAGGTTGTAGCCCAGTGTGTTAGCTGTCCACAGGAAGTGGTTTGAGGCCATTCGGACATGTATTACAAGAAATATCTTGGTTTTACCAAAGGTTCTACAACACCACCTACCGCACAAACCCATGTCCAATACTGATGTGCAATACCGATTTGTGACCTCGGTATAAAGCCACTCAAGACCAGATTTGATCCATTTCAACCGGGTCGGTATCCGGTTCTTCCCGGATCGACCCGGTTCTCCCCCTTTTACTATTTTAGCCCAAAAACCCATTTTCTTGGTTTATCTCTTTTCTTATCCCTTTCCTTAGGTTAAAAACCTTGTTCTTGTGATTTGTAAGAGGGATCATACACTTTTTATGCAAGTTTAAGTTTATATCTTTGTTTCTTTCTTTAATCTTTCACATTCATATTCTCTAATCATGATTAACACCACATCTTTCATGAGATTTGGTGTATTCTTCATGATTAGTGAGTAGTTCATTTTAGAGCTCATGGATGAGGTAGATTAGGGGAATTTCGTGATATATCTAGGATGTCTAGAGCTTAGTTTACATCTTCCCTCTCTTATTTAGTGTTCATAATGCTAGATTAAGCTAGAGATAACTAATCTAGATCATAGGGAATTTCATGCACACAAGGTGTTCGATGAAATTCCCCAAATAACTAAATAAGAGATTTTGCTTGCTTAGCCTATGAAAGTAGTTGTCTAAGGAGTATTAGGGCCATAGGAACCTATGATTAAATCTTGTTAATTATCTTATCACAAACGAGAGTTTGATCTTGATTTGGTGATTAATAAAGTGATTAAGACCATGAGAGTGGCTTAATCTTGTTTATGTGTTCTAGGCTAAGGGACTTGCTTGTTTGTGTGAAATGACATCTAGATAGATCATGGGAGGATCCGAAATCAATACCCTCATCCAAGAGGTTGCCTTTATCATCTTTCTAATCTCGTTTAGCATTTGTTTACTTGTGTTCTTGTTTTTAATTTGAATCATTTAGGTTGCTAGAAAACTAAAACCACCTTTATTTGCTTAACTTACTTATTTTTATGGATTCCTTGTGCTTGAAACTCTACCCATTGGATTGATCCTCTTATGCTACTTAGGTATTATGAGTAATTAATACACGGAAAAAACCTTGAATCAATTTGGCGCCATTGCCAATTGGGTTTAGCTTTCAACATTAGGATTTTACTTCTTTTTGAGATTAAGCATTTTTCTTTTCTTTTGTTTACTAATCTCTCTTTCAAGCTCTCTCTTGTAGGTGCATGAACTTGCGTTCTAAAGGCAATAACACCCTTGTAGAGCCAAGAGACGACATCCACCTTCTACAACGCGGTCTTAGAGCAAGAAGAGAGAGGGAACGGGTTGTGCACATTGCTAGGCTCGGTATGGAGAACGTGCAAGTGAACCCGGATGGTGGTAATGACCACATTGCTAATGATCCACAACAAGGAGCAAATGGTGGTAATGGAAACCACCCCCCCCGTAATGGTCATAACATAGTTGGAGCGGGTGATGCAGCCAATGCTCATGTCAACCGCCAAGGTATTCGAGCACCACCGGTTGAGACCAATGACTTTGAGGTCAAAGCTAGCTTCATCAACATGGTGCAAAGCAACAAGTTTCATGGCTTGACGGTGGAAGATCCTCTTGATCACTTCGACTGGATTTGTGGCTTGACAAAGATGAACGGTGTCTCGGAAGATAGCTTCAAGCTAAGGTTGTTCCCATTTTCTCTTGGGGACAAGGCAAGGCAATGGGAAAAGAGCCTTCCCCACGGTTCCATCACTTCATGTGACCAATGCAAGACATCATTCCTTGCCAAGTTCTTCTCTCCCTCTAGAACGGCCAAACTCCGGAATGAGATCTCAAACTTCACTCAATGTGCTAATGAGAGCTTCAATGAAGCGTGGGAGCGGTTTAGGGGATATACAACGCAATTCCCTCATCATGGATTCACGGATGCTTCCCTCTTAAGCACTATATACCGTGGAACATTGCCCAAGATTCGTATGTTGCTTGATACCGCTTCTAATTGAAACTTTTTAGCCAAGTACGTGAATGAAGCAATGAAGTTGGTTGAGAACCTTGCTTTGAGTGATGGAACATATGGTGATGAGTTCGATCGGTCCACAAGAACCACAAGCGATTTTGAAGAGTAACCACGAACCAAAGAGATGAAAGCTCTAAGTGACAAGTTGGATAAACTTCTCACTACATCTCAAAAGGCGGTTCAATTTGTTGGAAATGGTGAGGCAAACCAAGGATTCCAAGAACAAATGGTGGATTTGAAAAACCAAGAAGAAGTGCACTATGTTGGGAATAATGGTGGCTATCAAATAATTTTCAACAACTATGGCAACCAAGGTCAAGCCCCCATTAATCACCAACAAAGCTATGCTCCCAAAAACAACTTTCAAAGGAACCAAGGTGGTTTTCAACAAAGCTTTATCCCACAAACTCAAGGAAACAACTCCATGCCTCAAGACCTTGATATGAAGAACATGCTTCAACAAATTCTACAAGGACAAGCTAGTGGAGCATTGGATATGAGCAATAAGATGGAGGACTCATACAATGATCTCCACAAGAAGCTTGAGGCATTGAGCTCCAAAGTTCAACAAATGGATACCAAGAGAGCTAATGGAGACAAAGTGCAACAAAGCTCTTCAATTGGGAAAGCAATACAACCCTCAAAGAAATATTGCAATGCCATTTTTTCAAGGGAATCACGTCCCATTGATGATCATGAAATCGCCATTAGGGAAATTGAGCTTCTACTTCATGGTTCACATGTTGAACACCTTCCCCCTAGAGACATTCCCTTGAAGCTCAATGTGGACATTGAGGAACAAGGTGGGGGAGTCACCCTTGAGAAGGATGAGGACGTGACCATGGTTGATGATGACAAGGGTATTGTCAATTTGGTTGATTCACTAAGCAAAACAAGGATTGAGATTAAGCCTCTCCCCAAACTTGGGAATTCCGGTAAGTTCTCCATCACTTGCTCTCTTGGTGATTTGGAAGTTGATGATGCTTTGTGTGACTCCGGTTCAAGTGTGAATGTCATGTCCCGTGAGATTCTCAAGAGTCTAGGGATAAGAAACCTCACCTATCACCCATCACCTATCACTTTTGGAGATGCCTCCTCACGGAAGCCACTCGGTTTCCTTGAAGATTATCCGCTTAAGGTTGGGGATTGCATAGTCCCAACGGACTTTGTTGTCCTAGAGATGAAGAAGGCCAACAAGCTCCCACTCCTCCTTGGAACCCCATTCCTACTTACTACCGGTGCTATAATGGATTTCAAAAATCAAAAGGTAGTTCTCTTGAATGTGGATGACAAGGTATACTACCCAATGAGGACTTCTCCCAACAAGCTTTGTAGCACAATAATCATTGAAGACGATGGGTTTTGTGTTGAGGAAGTGAAGTATGCGGGTCGTTGTGAGATGGTTGTTGAAGCTCCGCCTCCAAAGGGTTATGAAGAGAGAGGGAAGTCTATTGAGAAAAAAGGTTTAGAGTGTGGTGATGGTAAAGGAGCTCCAAGAGTTGAAAACGTGGGCATTTGTGCAACAATGGATTATGGTGATAATTAGGAAGCCATTGCTTTGGATGGTGATTGCTTAGCATCCCCTTTTCACGCCACAATGGGGAATGATGGTGAGCGTAGCAAGAACGCAAAGAAGAAGACAAGAGCCAAGGCTAAGATGAAAAATGGACCGAGCAAGCTTCATGAGTCTAGGTACGAGCCAAGCAGACCTTCTATGATGACTCTCACTCCTTGGAAGTACAAAGATGGAGTGATTGAGTACAAGATCAAATGCAAAGGCCGATCCAAGCCCTTTGCCTCGGTCAAGACGATCCTCACAACCGAGCTCAAAGAGAAAGGGGAAGCCGGTTTTCAAGAGGTCATGAGAAAGGTCCTCAAACTTGAGCTCAAGGATCCACCATGGAGTGCTCATACTCCTCTCTCACCCGCCTAAAAAGGATAACCAAAGTCAAACTTAGTGACTTTAAACAAAGTGCACTTGGGAGACAATCCCATGTCTATCATTGTATATATTTTCTTGCTTTTTAGTTTGACCTTGCTTTTCTTGGGCTTTTTGATCTTTTGTTGAGTGGTTGCAAGGTTATTAATGGTAGCAAGGTCGTGGCAAGGAACATTGGTTTTGATGTCGAAGGCTTTTCATTCTCTCCATTCACATAGTCTCACTCCTCGTTTGTAAGTAACACTACAAGAAAATGGCATATTGGTAGCAGTGCATTGTAGCACTAATTCACCAACTGCTACTAAAAGTAAAAAATTCGGATTTCAACTTTTTTGTAGCATTAAATTAGTGCTGGGAAAAATATCAATAAGCGGGAACCTAAAAATGAGTACTATAGCTGAAAGTTGAGTTTGGTGGGAAAAGACTTAGCCATTTTTTCGTTTTTCCGCCATTGTCATAGTCGAGCATGCAATGCTCATTTGGGCAAATTTTCACTTTTCATAAAATCTAGTGTATTCTCTCTCAAAACAATCACGAAACCCTTTTCCCCTTTTAATTTCAGTCCTCAAATCCTCTGTAATCAGTGTGTAGAAGTAGATCTGAAATGAAATTCAGCTATCTTCATGTCTGAGCTGGTGTCGTCTCCGCCGCTCTCGTCCATCGTCGATATTTCAGCGCCGCTCTCGTCCATCGTCGGTATTTCAGGTGAAACCCAGCTACGATTTCTGTAGTTAGAAACCCTAGATTTAGTTCCTCATTTAAAGTGGCTTCGATTTCTCTGATTAATTTCAATTACCTCTCATTGTAGATTCGAACCCCTAGAGCTCTATTTGAGGATCTAACACAAAGATAAGCAAGACAAAACTCAGGTTATACATTTTCGATTTGTGGTTCTTATTCGTTTCAAATTTGAGTTATTTTTTTGGCATTATGAATGAGTAGATTCATGTTATTCCTTTGCAGGTTGGATATTGCTGCAACATTAGGAGTTTTCAAGGTTTCTTTTTGGGGTGAAGACGACTTAAACTCTTAAAACCAATCTGCAAGAGCTTAAAGAGGTTATTCTTCTCATCCAAATATAAGTTTTTATCTTGGTTCAGTATGTCTTGTTTGTGTTTTTGATTGTTCCGACTTTTAAGTCACTGATTGATTTAATAGATCAGTGTTTATTGCTGCAAATGTGATTGACAATGTGTTTGTTTGGTGTTTGAGATATCCTTATGGGTTTGTTTTGTTTTCCTTATGGGTTAGAACATAAAAATGGTCGAAAATTCATGGGTTCATCTTAACATGTAAGTGAAAAATTTAAAAAAATTGAGGGTTTAATTGGGGATTAATAGAGTTTAAGGTTTGTCATTGTTTTTTTGATTTCATCTGAATTCACCGAAAAGCTGATCCTGGTTATGAGTGAGGTGCTTGGGACTTTGTGAGGTATGTGGGTTCAGGTTCAGGAGAAAATGAGATGATCATTTGCCCATGCATTGATTATCGCAACGTAGTTCGTCAATCAGCCAGTGTTGTTGTTGATCATCTTGTAATAAGGGGAATGGATTTGAGTTACAAGATGCGGGAGGATCGGTATCATCCTGGAGAATTCATATCAGGGACTGAGTGCAGAAGCAATGCAAGAAAGTGGAAAGAAGAGATTTTAGGGCTTTTTGAAGCGGCTGAGTTGCTAGATGTAGAGCTGGTTAGGCAGGATGACTTAAGTGAGGTTGATGAGGGTGAGGATAAGCAAGAAGATGATTTTCTTGCAAAGTTAGCTGATGCAGAAACACCCCTATACCCAAGTTGTGAAAGCCACAGCAAGCTCTCCGCCATTGTTTCACTCTTTAGGCTAAAGACACATAGTGGTTAGTCTGACAGAAGCTTCGATCTTCTGCTTCAGACATTGTTACAGATGCTACCAAAGGATAATGTCTTGCACACATCCTTGTACGAGGTGAAGAGGTTTCTGAGATCATTTGATATGGGTTATGAGAAGATAGACGCTTATGTGAACGACTGCTGTCTATTCAGAAAGAAGTTTCAGAAGCTAGATAGTTGTCCGAAATGCAACGCTTCATGCTGGAAGATTAACATGCGCACTGGTGATGTCAAGAAAGGTATTCCACATAAAGTTCTTAGGTATTTTCCTATAATTCCACGTCTGAAGAGGATGTTCAGGTCAGAGGAGATGGCCAAGGACTTAAGGTGGCATTTTACTAACAAGAGTAGCGATGGAAAAAGCCGACATCCAGTAGATTCTGTGACGTGGGATCAAATGAATGACAAATACCCGTCATTTGCATCTTAGGAAAGGAACATTAGGCTTGGACTCTCTACTGATGGTTTTAATCCTTTTAACATGAAGAATGTTAATTACAGTGCATGGCCTGTTTTGCTAGTCAATTACAACATGTCACCTGACAAGTGTATGAAGGAGGAGAACATCATGTTGTCATTGTTGATTCCTGGTCCAACCCAACCTGGAAAGAATATAGATGTGTACTTAGAACCACTTATAGAGGATCTAAACCATCTGTGGGAGAAAGGAGAATTAACGTATGACTCTTACAGTCACACTACTTTCATGTTAAGAGCAATGCTTCTCTGGACCATTCAAGATTTTCCTGCGTATGGAAATCTTGCAGGCTGTAAAGTAAAGGGGACAATGGGTTTTCCTGTGTGTGGGAAACACACAGACAGTATGTGGTTGAGTAATTGCAGAAAGCACGTATATATGTCCCATCGGAAAGGTCTGCCTCCCACACATGCTTATAGAGGAAAGAAAGCATGATTTGATGGTAAAGCTGAGCATGGGAGAAAAGGTAGGATTCTCAGCAGTCATAACATACACCAATTACTCAAAAATTACAAGAATGATTTCGGAAAGGTGAAAGTATCTGGAAGGAAGAGGAATATGAAAGATTGTGTTGGATCAGACTCCAATACTGATGATGAATCCAGTGAATCAGAGGAAGAGGAAGAACCAGTATATGAGGAGGAGCTATCTAGATGGAAGAAGCGGTCAATCTTTTTCAATTTGCCTTATTGGGAGGTATGTTTCTAATTATATTTTACATCTATCTTTTCATAATGGATCTATTTTAGCTTTCTTTAACATTCTTTCCTCTTTTCTGTGTTTGTATTGTCTAGGAGCTTCCGGTTAGACATAATTTAGACGTGATGCACGTGGAGAGAAATATTGCTGCAAGCCTTGTAGCTACACTGTTGCATTGTGGAAAATCAAAAGATGGTCTTAACGCTCGGAAAGATCTGGAACTACTTGGCATTAGGAAGGATTTACATCCTCAACCCCGTGGAAAAAGAACATACCTTCCTGCAGCTCCTTTGTCTTTGTCAAGCATAGAGAAGAAACTATTCTGTAAGCGTCTATTGGACTTCAGAGGTCCGGATGGCTACTGCTCAAATATATCCAGGTGCGTGAAGATAAAAGAATGTAAGGTTCAAGGAATGAAATCACATGATTACCATGTCCTGATGCATCAGCTTCTCCCTGTTGCGATTAGAGGTATCACCTGAATTCTTTTAACTTTGTATGTTATAGCATTAAATGTCCCTTTTTTTTATATCCATTGATTTATTTCACTGCAGGTTTATTACCTAAAGGTCTTAGGATAGCTATTGGACGCCTATGTGCATTCTTTAATCATCTGTGTCAGCGAGTTATTGATAGAGAGATAATTTCAGTAATGGAAACTAAAATTGTGGAGACTCTCTAAATGTTTGAGAGGTTCTTTCCTCCAAGTTTTTTCGATATAATGGTGCATTTGACAGTTCATCTACGCAGGGAAGCTCGGTTATGTGGACCAGTCCATTTCCGTTGGATGTACCCATTTGAGAGGTACAACTTATAACTTTTTAGTTTATATCTTACACACTCAATAATCTTGCTGTTAATCTTCAATGATCTGTATCTGCAGGTACATGAAAGTTCCTAAAGACTTTGTAAGAAACCCTGCAATATCAGAGGGTTGTATTGCTGAAGCGTATCTCGCCGAGGAATGCATGCGCTTCTGCAGTCAGTTCTTAAAAAATCAACAAGCGTTGAGGAAAACCATGTAAGAAATACTGAGTATGAGAGCAGCTCCATACTGGAGGGTCGTCCAATATCTGCAGGCACTTCATGTACTATTACTGAGAAGGAGAAGAACATTGCTCATCTTGCTGTGATTCAGAATATGGCAATGGTAGAAGCTTATGTGGAGTAAGTTCTAGACAGTCAATTGCCTTTTTTTTATTTTTGTATTCCTGGTAATCTTGCTATATACAGTTGCTAATACTTTGTTTTATATCGATTTAAGCATGCACCTACAACATCTTCAAGACACTAGTGAAAGATGTAGACGTGATGCACCAACGTTATGGAGTACGCATATTCAGAAATTTGTGTCTTGGTTAAAAGAACATGCAAGTTCTTATTTAGTTTTATTTTTTTATTGAATACAGACTTGTCTTCAATTTGTATTGACATGTTACATATTTTTAATAGATACCTCTTAGTTCAGAAAAATATGAAGAAACACTTAAGTGGTTGGCCTACGGTCCTCGTGTTAGCACAAGGTCTTACACGGGTTACATAATTAATGGTCTGCGGTTTCACACAAATTCAGTTGACAGGCAAACTCAGAACAGTGGGGGGGGGGTTGTATGAGGCCACGGCAATGTGTAGAGTTAGTGCAAAAGACACTTCTCAGATGGTTGATTTAGTATCATACTATGGCAGAGTGGTTGAGATTTTACTGCTTGATTACAATACCTTCTACGTTCATGTATTCCGCTACCAATGGGCAAACAGAGGTAATGGAGTGAAGGTAGAAGATGGATTCACACTTGTCAATCTCAACCAAAGTCAAGTGTCATTTGCAAGAGATCCATACATACTAGCCTCACAAGCAAAGCAAATATTTTATTCAAGGGTAGATGAGAAATCTAGTTGGTATGTAGCTATGAGAGGTCCCACAAGAAGATACAGTGATGAAGATGCTGAAGATGGAAATGCAGATGTTGGGCCATTGCCAGCAGTATTGGACATGGATATTGATGACTTGGTTGATGAAGCTAGAAATACCCGAAGTGACTGTGAAGGAATTTATGTTTGAAATTATGATTTGTTTTGTTCAAAGCTTTTGGATATATGATTGAATTTTGGAGTTTTGGATTGATTTCTGTTTGACTTGTTTATGAGTGTTGTTTGCTTTGGTTTCTTTGCTGTGTGTGTCTCTTTGTGTGCGAGTTCAACTATTAACTGTAATTTAACAACTCTTTTTATTTGTTTCAGGTGAAGTAAGATGAGAAATCAAAGAAACAGGCATGGAACAAAAAAAAAGAAACAGTTGGATGAGAAGCTACCACAAGAGGAGTTAGAGGATATGCAGATGAAAGAGATGGAACTAGAAGATGAGATTCAGAACAACCAGTTGAAAGAAGAGATACATAACAAACAGTTGGAAGAAGAGATACATAACAAACAGTTGGAAGAAGAGATACATGAAGATAATGGAGAAGCAGAAGAACCAAATCAAGATGTACTGAATGGAGAAGGTGTGGTAAATGAAGAAGATGAAGAAGAACTACTGAATGAAACCTTAGATGAAGAAGTGCAACTTCATGCAGATACAGTTGAAGAACCGAAGCGTAAAAGAATTTGAGGACCAACTATGATGAAACATATTGCCAAGGATCCACATGAACGGGAACATGTTGACTTTACTGTTATGGGAGAACCCTGTGGTCCAGGGTCAGTGGTTTTATCATCCTACTTAGGTATGTTAGTACGTGAACATGTTCCAGTCGTTATCGATAATTGGAAAAAAGTTAGTGAAGATATCAGAACTGTTCAGTGGAAATATATTCTGGTAATCATTTATTCTCTTTTACATATGTTAATTTAACTTGTATTTGGTTGTCTTTCAATCTTAATTGGTATTTTTCATTTGAAATTGAATGCATGCAAGGTTTGACGTGGATGAAGAGTTCAAAAAGGCTGCTGTGTTTAAGCAAATGGGATGTCTGTTTCGAGCATCTAAATCACGCCTGGTGACCAAAGTGATGGAAGCTACAACATTAAAAGATAGGATGAGTTTGCGACCTGATAATGTGCTTACAACCGAATGGCGTAAATTTGTGAGAGAGAAGACTAGTAACGCCTTTAAGGTTGTCAGTGATTCATACAGAAAAGAAGAAGGAAGCAGATACCTCACACTTGCGGGCGTAAAGGAATGGTCAGAGTGAGAGAAGATTTAGCAAAGACTAGCCCATAACCATCTAGGGTGACGAGGCTAAGAGTTTGGGTCAAGTCTCGTACTAGAAAGGATGGTACTGATATATCATGGTTTTTACCCTGTTTAGACCATGATATAAGTCCTTTTCATAGAGTCTTTCTATTGTTTTGGAGTCTTTTAGAGTCTTTTGCAGGTTTTAGCACATTTGGAGTATTCTTGGAGATATTGGAGTTTATGGAGCATTCTGGAGCGAAACTGAAGTCTGCTGGCTAAAGTACCCGATTTCACGTCCAGTATCGATCGATACCCCCTGGTATCGATCGATACCCATCGAAGCAGATTTCAAAGTCGCGACTTAATGAAGTTTGAAGAATTGCAAAAAGTGCCCAGAAGTCTCTGATAATTACAAGAAGACCCCAAGTCGTGTTTTAGGTTATAAATAGGAGTTTTAAGCCACCTGTTTAGGCTATGCCCTTTTATGCCTTTTTATGCTTTGTTTTCTCTGGTTTTGAGACAAGTCTGATTTCCCTTCGTCCGAGATCAGATCTCAAGAACCTTTGTTATTATTCTATTGATGATTTATTCAAACATGTCTTTTGATTCAATTGCCATGTCTGAGTAGATCCACCTTAGGTTTAGGGTTTTCTCATAAAGGATTTCTTTGAATGCTAGGTTAATTATCTTATTAGGATTCACCATCTGAATTATAGTTCTTCACCTTAGGTTGTGTTCATAGCTAATTCTAGGTTGATAAATCTGGAACTTAGATCTTAGGATAATTGATTAGGCACGAGAGTGCGATTAATTACCTGATAGAACCTAGGTGAACAAATTGATTATTCGCAAAGAGATTTGGTTTAATTGATTTGTGAACATATCAAACCTGATATTAAAGCTGATTTAGAATTTAGGATTCGCAAAGAGATTTGGAATTCCTAGGATTTAGATTTGGATAGTTTTCGCAACGAGAGTTGGTTAGCTATATTTTAGTGATTTGAGTTCAAGAACTGCGCTAAATCTGAATCCTGTTAGTTAGTTTATCTGCATTCATTGATTTCCTGAGAAAAACCCTGAGCCTATATTTCTCAATTGATTTACAACTCCTTTAATTTCTGCATTGCTTTTAATTACAACTGTTTGGCTTAGCGTAATTCGACACTTCATAATCTATTGTGTGATCTCTGTGAGTCTTCTGTGGTTCGACCCCTAGCTATACTATAACATCTGCTTTAGTACTTTAGGGTATTAAATTGAGCATATCAGGTACCCCTGTAAACGATACTGCAGCTGAAATGATTGTAAGTTATGTTCATTCTATGCAAAGAATCTGTAAATTGGTTGTGATGGTTGGTGGTTCTTATGAATTTGGAATTGTGTTTCCAGAGACATGCATCAGATGTAGACATGGACGGTCCTCAGGATTCAACAACAACGAATCCAAAGGAAGATATGCTAACCCAGATTTTGGGACCTAATAATCCTGGGAGATTGAGGGCAATGGGCAGAGGCATGAGCTTGACCAAATTTTCTTGTTTCCAAGTCAAGAACGACTGTATGGCTGCAATGGAAGAAAAGCAATTTCAATTGCAGAAACAGGTTGAGAGTTTAAAGCATGTTCTTGCCAAAATTAATAACCAGGTTAGCATATTCTCTTCACATTGGTCTACTGATTATTACTTACTCAGTTTTATCAAGATAATGATATATGGCCATTGCTTCTCATATGACAGAACACTCAGGTTGATGTTGGTGAAAACTAGATTCATAGGGTATGCATTGACATCCTATACATGTACGTAGACTTTTATTTATGAGCTGATTTCTCATTCTTTATTTTCCATATTATAGTGTAAACACCAGATCACTTCCCAAGTGTTATTTGGTTGACTGGGGCTGTGCTGAGGAGAATGTTGTTGAGGGTCGTGTTGTGTCTTCTGATCCTGATGAGTTGGTGAATGGAATTCCTATAGGCCCTGACCATGTGAAGGTTTTCATTGAATCTGCTATCAAACCAGATGCATTTCTATGGAGGCATGCAGCTGATTTGTTTACTATTGAGGATGCACTTGGCGAAATAGTTGCATGGCAAGCCGATTACTGCATTATTCCAACTGCAGGTTTCATGTCAGAGGACATTGCACCTAGGGTTAAGTTTCTTAACTTTGGTTATGTATGGTTGCTCTTCATCTTTAGCTGAGTCTTTGTTATTGTTAATTCTCTTCTCTTTTTTTTTGAATTTTTTTCTGCAGAGCCCTAGCACAGGTTCAAAGAACATATGCAAGCCAAGGGATTATATCAAGAATGATGAAGTGGTCGCTGTAGGACGATGGCAGACTCGAGAACCTAAAGCGTTGGTGAATGGACTATCTCTTGGTCCAAATGCAGTTAAAGTCTATGTTGATGAGGTAGTCAAACCAACTGCATTTATATGGAGGCCTACTGCTGACATGAGAACTGTGGAGCAGCCTTTGAAACATTTTGTAGCATGGCCTACAAATAGAGTAATCATTGAGACAACAACTCCAACCTCTCCTGAACTACAACCTTCAAGTTCTAATGCAGTAAGTCCAGATTCTCAGATTGAGAAGTCTCCAGTAACTCCTACAGCACCTCTAAAGAAATCTCCATCCAGATTGAAAGCTTCTACGAATGAGAAGTCTTCATTATCTCCAGCATCACCTATTCGCAGATCTACGGTACATTGTTTTATCGTGTTACAAATGTTAGCTAGAATTTATATTTGATTGGTTGTAGTTTGCTGCTTGAATTTTGTTTATGTTTGTTGCTTTAATTTTGTTTATGTTTGTTGCTGGTTGTTCATGTAGCGTACCAAATTCAAGGAAAATCAAAAATGCAAGCTCATGGATCTGTCTGGAAAGAAGGTTGTTGTTGCTGAAGGACGTTGGTCAACGAATAATCCTGAGCATCGTGTCCATTTTGTACCTTTGGGCCCTGGTGCATGTCGAGTCTTGGTGGATGTTGTGAAGGTTAAAGATGATGCAGTATGGAGAACTAATGATGAGATCGAGTATATGGAAAATGCACTTGGAAGCTCTATTGCATGGCCTGAGGATAAAGTGGTTATGGTAACGTTTTTCACCATTTGGCCTTTTTTGGTTTTACTAAAGCTGAAAAATATGTCAAACTAATCCAAGCTAACTTTTGTTTTCAGTTCTGAAGTCTAAACCAAAAAGACCTCGCAATTTACTTCTTTTAAAAGATAAATAAAGACTTTGTGTTTCAGTACTTGATCTTTTAAAGACATGCTATTGTGTTTTGTTTAAGGCTTGGTTTTATTTGTGCAAACTTTGTATGGTCTGGATGTTTAATGAAAAAGTTGTATTATGTGTGTATGACTTGGTTTATTATGTGTCTATGACTTGTTTTTAGGTGAAAATTATACTTTGTATGTATCTTTTGGGGGTGAATTTAGTAGATAGCATTCAATATTTGCAAAATTAATTAAATAGCACTAAATACTAACGAAATCGCGTTTATAAATAACTATGTTATACAACTAGATATTGGAGATAACTTAGATATCTGACAACCTAAACCCTAAACCCTAAACCCCAAACCCCAAAAGGCTAAACCCTAAACCTTAAAAGGTTAAACCTTAAACCTTAAAAGCTAAACTCTAAAAACTAAACCCTATACCCTAAAAGCTAAACCCTAAACCCTAAAAACTAAACCCTAAACGCTAATTCATAAACCCTAACCCCTACTCATAAACTCTAAACCCTGAACCTTTAAATCATGAACCCTAAAACAATAAATCATAACCCTAAACCAAACAAACTTAACTATACAATCCTCCTAAACCATAAACTTGAACATTGAACTATAACTTCATATTAATATATAGAGAAGTTATATATTAATTATTACTGATATTCGGATAACAATTTTAACTAAAACAAATGCAGATAACTAGATACGAATAACAATGTTATCATCCAGACAAGTAGATAGGAGGGGCTTAAATGACATTTCATATGTGAACAGTTCATATGAATAGTGTGTAAACTTAAAAACTAATTTTCATAGTATTGGAGGCTATCTAGTGGTATTACTCTATCTTTTTCACATAGAGTTTAGAAACAAAGCTAAAACCAAGCCAAAGCCATACATGTTCGGTTAAGCGGGAAACCAAAAAATCAGATTTGGAGCCAAACATTTTGGCCATTGTTTGATTTTTTATTTTATTTTTTATTTAATACACACAGATAAATTATGAGTTCTCTCTCTCTCTCTCGGCATTCCAAAGGACTCATCTTCATTTTCTAGGGTTTAGTTTAGAGTAATCCTCTCATTTTCTCTCAAACTCTTAAACTCTCAATCTCTGTCGCCACCAAAAATCCATCTCTAGCGATATTCTTACGCTCGATTTCCCTCCGACGATCTCTTTGTATCCTCGATTTCCATCCGTCTCTCCGTTGACTCGATTTGCATCCGTCTCTCCGTCTCCTCGATTTACCTCTGCGTCTCCGTCCCCTCGATTTACCTCTGCATCTCCGTCGCACTCGTCCACTTAACACATCGAAGAAGAACCCAGGAAAGGTAATCGAGCCCTAAACCCTAGGTTTTACTCATATCTCTCAAAGTTATTAAATTTATCTAATTACGAACTTCTCATTGTAGGAAGCTTCGAAGCCCTAGAGATCTTTGTGGCGACCTAAGACGAAGATAAGCAGGAGACTCATTATCCGTTGCCAGATTCAGGTAATCCTTTTTGATTTATTGTTCTTACTCGTTTGTGATCTATGTAATTGGGCATTATAAATCCAGACATGCATCTTATTGCTGTGCAGGTTGGATCTAGAACTCACAGTGTCAGGCTTTTCACACTAGGTCTCGTCACTCTCACAAGGTATTTGTATTATCTCTCAGCAATTTCACATCTACGTTTTTCACCACTTGTCATGTATGTCTGGTGAATTTTTTTGATTTGTTTCTGTTCAAATTTGTATCATTTCATGGATTTGTCTGAGTTGTTTAATCGGAAATATGACTTGTTAAAGTTCACAACTTCATAAATACTAACTTGTGTTCACTTTGCTAATGTAGAAATTGTAGTTACAATGGAAGCAAGGAAAGAAATCGTATGCGGACTCCCAGCATTTCGAGTGAAACCACAAGTCCGCCAACAGCCAGAAGAAGATGCTAACGACGATCAAGGAAGTGACAGTGACGTGGAGGAGATCACAATAGAAGAATATAGACGCGCTATGGGCTACCTGATACGCAGAGAGGATGATGAAGAAGACATCGATCCGATGTACCGGAGAGCTTTGCAAAACCTCAGTAACAATGCCCGATCCACTCCAATGAAAAGGCCAAAACAAGAACAAGGACAGTCCTCACGAGGCGAAGCTCGTTGATATGCTCAATTTAATACCCTAAAAGTACTAAAGCAGTTGCTGCAGTAAATCAGGGGTCGAACTCAAGAACTCAGTTATCACACAGTAGATTATATAGATCCGAAACAAGCTAAATCAAAAGATGTAATTGAAAACAAGATTGCAAGTACAAGTGTTGTAAATTCAGTTGGAGGCAGATAGGTTCAGGGTATTTCTCAGGAAATCAATGAATGCAGCCTAATTAACTAACATGATTCAGATTAAGCACTGTTCTAGAACTCAAATCACTAAAATATAATTAACCAACTCTCGTTGCGAAAACTATCTAAATCTAAATCCTAGGAATTCCAAATCTCTTTGCGAATCCTAAGGTCTAAATCAGCTTTAAAATCAGGTTTGATATGTTCACAAATCAATTAAACCAACTCTCTTTGCGAATAATCAATTTGCTCACCTAGATTCTATCAGGTAATTAATCGCACTCTCGTGCCTAATCAATTATCCTAAGATCTAAGTTCTAGGTGATCAATCTAGAATTAGCTCTGAGAACAACCTAAGGTGAAGAACTAATTTAGATAATGAATCCTAAACAGATAATCAACCTAACATTCAAAGAAATCCCTATGAGAAAACTCCAAACCTAACAGGTGATATACTCAGACATGGAAATTGAATCAATAAACATGACTGAATAAATACTCAAATAGATAATAAGAAAGAGTAACAAGATGTGTTGAGATCAGAATCTCGGACGAGGGGAAATTCAGACTTGTCTCTCTTCTCACCAAGTTCTCTCTTAAAACCAAAACAAATAGAGCATAGCCTAAACAGATAGCTGAAAACCTAATTATATAGCTAAAACACGAATTGGGGTTTTCTTGCAAATATCAAATTCTTCTAGGAACTTTTGCAAATCTTTAAGTCTTGGAAAAAGTCGCGGCCCATGAATTCTCGATGAGTGTCGATCGATACCAGGGGGTATCGATCGATGCTTGCTGCTCAGATCGGACACTTAGTCATCAGACTTCAGTTTCGCTCCAGAATGCTCCAGTATCTCCAATAATACTCCAATTGTGCTAAAACCTGTAAAGGACTCTAAAAGACTCCAAAATACTAATAAGACTCTATAAAAATGACTTATATCATGGCTTAAATAGGGTAAAAACCATGATATATCAACTCCCCCAGACTTAGCGTTTTGCTTGCCCTCAAGCAATTAGAAGATTAAACCAGAGAAAGAGGTTTGAAAACGTGGAGACTCACCTGTTCATGAACCATCGAAATGACCTTCTTACCAAGTACCCAAATGTTATCAAATCAGCTTTTGATATAACCACCATGTACTTCTCCGTAGACATTCGCAGCTTTCCCAGACTCCACACATTATCCCACAGCATTGTTCAAATAAAACCCTCATCACCAGTTTCATCACTGCAGCCAATGTTCAAGAACCTTCTAGACTCTTTACCAGACAATATCATGACAAGGAACCACCCTTTTTCACACTTTTTGTATCAATTTCTCTCCCCCATACTTATTTCTTCTTGTGTTCTTTTTTTTTTCTTTTTCTTTTCAGCTTTGCATATACACATTAAGGTATGAGACGCGAGTATTGATGGTGTTTGCCACCAAATCCCCGGTTTTTCCCTCTCTATGTATCAAAGGATGTCGGCGAATAATGGCATCATAGGAAAATCCTAGCCTCGCTTCCAATCATTTGTGTGATCTTTCCCTCTTAAGTAGAATAATGGGATCGCTGGAAATTTTCCTAACCCTCTACCCAGAAGAAAATCATTTCAATCTTTTATGCTCCTTTTTTTATCAACTTATAACAGGGGAGAGAGATACCATAACTCTAAACACATTGGTTCCTTTATCAGATATGAATGATGAATCAAGCTCTATGAACACTAACCACATTGATGAAGTGCAAAAATTTGGCTCAGGTTTCAGAAGAACTCTGCTGGAGACATGGATGTTTTCTAGTCAACTGGTCAGTCCTTGGATTTTTCATTAGTCGATCTAGAACTGATCCTGTAACACTGTGCACTCATAAACAAAATCAAATCAATAGGTTCAAGCACATGATCATTATCTCCAACAAGTTTTGACTCAATAAAAATAATTTTGACTCGATAAAACAACTGACTCTAAGAAAAACAGACACAATGTCAGCAGACACCTCCCCCAGACTTGAACAACACTGCCCCCAGTGTTATCTAGCCTAGAGTAGGTAAAAGAAGACAAAAGAATAGAAGAAACAAAGAGAAACCAGAAGTTACCTTGCTGGAACATCGAGTATCGATCGACACACAGCCTGGTATCGATCGATACCAGGCTTAAATCGACTTGATGAACCGTATTTTCGCGATCGGTGTCGATCGATACCAATGGGGTATCGATCGATACTAAGGCGATTTCGAATATGCTCTTTGTTTATCCTGACACAAACACAAAACGAACGAAAATAAAAGGAAAAACGACTCAAAGACAGACTCACCAGTGGGTTGCCTCCCACCAAGCGCTCGTTTAACGTCAATAGCTTGACTGTAACGCCCTTCAGGCTGGATAAGAGTTAGATCTTGCACCAAAACAGGCTCCACAACTTGACATTGCTAGCTTCAGAGTTCTGCTCTACATGCCTTCCACGAGCTCTTTTCCCTTCTCTTTCAGCTCCGAAGTGAGAAGAATTTTAGCCTTGGAGAATGGCTTCGAAGCTCCTTTGCACTTGACCTTGTACTCAATCGAATTCCCATCACTCTTCTGAGGGATTAAAGTGACATGGGGGTTCTCGACGTTGTTGCTCTTGGCCTTCTTCTTCTTTGTTGTCTTAGCCTTCTTGACAACTTCCTTGGGAATGCTGGGTGATTCAGCTGAAATGTCTGTGATAGTTGGATCATCAGGAGGCTCTTCCAAAAGATCAATTGCTAGCGTCTCTCCTGTGACAATCTCGATGCTAGAGACACGTGTGGAAACACCTCTAGGGGGGATGGCATCATAGTAGACATCTCCGTCAATGTAAGAGAAAGAGAGTCTCTTATTAGGTGTGTCTATGATTGCGCCAGCAGTAGCCATAAACGGTCGTCCCAGCAGTATAGGCATACGAGATATCGCATTCATCTCCACAACCTGAAAATCAGTAGGCACCAGACAGTCTCTTACCTTGACCAGCAAACCATGAATAGTACCGTGTGGAAGCGAGGTGGAGTCGTTAGCGAATGTGATAGATGCCTCTGGTGATCGAATATCAGCCCCCAACTGCTCTGCAATTGTCCTTGAGATGACATTGACACTAGCCCCTGAGTCAACGAGAGACTCTTTGAACTCAACTCCAGAGATAGAGCATGGAACCGCGAATTTCCCTGGATCTTCCCTCTGTGTCAGTTGTCTCAGTGGAGGTGTACCTCTAGCCTTAATGAAGAGTGCCTTGATCTCTTCCTCAGTTTCTCTGCAGTCTTTGAAGTGACTCAGCAGAGGCCAGTACTCTAGAGCTTCTTCAAAAGTGTACGAGTGGGGAATCCTTCGTACCCTCTTCTTAAAGCCACGCAGCTACTTTGGACTGATGGGATCTCTGAGGTGATTAGGAATAGGATTTGACTCCCTAATCTTATGTGCACGTTTCTCAGTTCGTTCCTTAACTCTCTGTGCCTGATACTCGGTTTCCTGGTCTTCCCAAAATTGGGCGATATTGAATCGTTTTGCTACTACTTGAGGTGCCTCAGTCGAAATCTCATGTGTCTCCTCAGAAATCGCCTCAGTATCGACCGATACCAATGGGGTATCGATCGATACACGGGTTTTTGAAGTATCCCGTTTCAGAATTATAACCGGCATCGATCGACACTTGGGGGTATCGATCGATGCTATGGCCATTTCAGGATCCTCTTCGTAATTTCCTGCACTTGAGCTGATCGCATTGACGTGTGCTCTTGGATTTTCAGTTCTCCCTGGAAGAAAACCTTCTTGTCTTCTCGAACCTTCTGAAGTCTGAGCTACCTGAGTTTCCAGCTTCTTCTGACCAATACCAAGAGCATCGATCCTTCCACTCAGATCTTTGTACATGGCATCCATCTTACCATTGAAGGTCACTGTGATATGCTGCTGTCCTTGAACGAGTGTTTCTAGCATGGCCTCAATTTTGTTCTCTGATGTTTTAGCAGTCACAGGCTCGTAAGAATGACTTCTGTAGTTCCTGGTGTAACCGCTGTTCTGGGCAGGTTTCTGGTTGAATCCTCCTTGCTGGGAATTGTTGTTGAAGCTCCGATTGCTGTTGAATTGGTTCCTCTGTCCCTGAAAACCAGAACCACCAATGTAGTTAACATCTTCTGCTTCATTCTCATTGAATACATCAACATCTTCAGCAAAATGAACGACATTTGTTATCTTTTCCAGCAGAAGATTGTGCATCGAATCCAGCTGAGCCTTAAACTCAGCGATCTGTGACCCATCCTGATTACCAGCCCGCTTCTTGCGCTCGAAATCCGCACTCTTGGTGCTACTGCTAGAGGCAAAGTTCTCAATCAACACATAGGCGTCTTCAGGATACCTGGTGTTGAAATTACCATTGCTTGAAGAGTCCAGAGCCATCTGATACCTCCAATCTACTCCTCGAAAGAAGATACCCAGCAGCTGCACATCAGAGTATCCATGATGTGGACAATCTCTCTGGTACGATCTGAATCTTGTACAAGCAGCCTTGAACGCCTCAGTAGGTCCTTGAGAAAAAGTGGAGATCCTATTCCTCAGATCTTCAGATCGTCCATCATCATAGAAGTTAATCAGGAAGGCCCTCTTAGTGTCCTCCCAATTAGTTAGCGATCCAGGAGGTAGCTGCCTCAGCCAGTAAGTAGCTTATCCACCTAGAGAGTAGGGGAAAAGCTTGCAGAAGAGATAATCGTAGGACACTCCATTGCTCTTGATGCTAGTGACCAAGTCCTCGAATTTCTCCACATGGTCCATCGGATGTTCATGAGGAAGACCATGAAAGAGATGCTGTCCCACTAGAGTATAGTAAGCAGGTTTCAGCTCAAAGTCGTTCCTCTCAAACGCATGAGGACGAATCGCTGATCGATTGGCGAAGAACTGATCCGGCCTGTTGTACTCACCAATCGTTCTTGCACGATTAACCACAGCATTCCTCGCGTTCCCAGCGGCATTCTCAGCGACAACAAGAGCAGGTGGAATGACGATCCCCTCTCCATCCAGACGTTGTCCTTGCTCATTACACAACCGACCCTCTTGGTCTCTGTAAGCACCAGCTGCGTCACGAACTAATCCCACTTGATTGTTGTTCATCTTAGCTGATTTCTTTGCTTTCCTAATTGTGTGTTCCACTTGTGCTAGCTGTTCCAGTGATAGATCAACTAGCAGAATGTTCTTCTTGCTTCTGGTTTCTCGATTAGGCATGCACCTGAAAGCAGAAACAAAGAACGTAAGTAACTGAAATTGACAACGGATATCGACCGATACTCAAGGGTATCGATCGATACTCGGGCGATTTAGACGAATTTCTTAGCTAAAATCTAATGGCGAATTGAGTCCCCGGCAACGGCGCCAAAATTGATATGCTCAATTTAATACCCTAAAAGTACTAAAGCAGTTGCTGCAGTAAATCAGGGGTCGAACTCAAGAACTCAGTTATCACACAGTAGATTATATAGATCCGAAACAAGCTAAATAAAAAGATGTAATTGAAAATAAGATTGCAAGTAAAAGTGTTGTAAATTCAGTTGAAGGCATATAGGTTCAGGGTATTTCTCAGGAAATCAATGAATGCAGCCTAATTAACTAACAGGATTCAGATTAAGCACTGTTCTAGAACTCAAATCACTAAAATATAATTAACCAATTCTCGTTGCGAAAACTATCTAAATCTAAATCCTAGGAATTCCAAATCTCTTTGTGAATCCTAAGGTCTAAATCAGCTTTAAAATCAGGTTTGATATGTTCACAAATCAATTAAACCAAATCTCTTTGCGAATAATCAATTTGCTCACCTAGGTTCTATCAGGTAATTAATCGCACTCTCGTGCCTAATCAATTATCCTAAGATCTAAGTTCTAGGTGATCAATCTAGAATTAGCTTTGAGAACAACCTAAGGTGAAGAACTAATTTAGATAATGAATTCTAAACAGATAATCAACCTAGCATTCAAAGAAATCCCTATGAGAAAACCCCAAACCTAACAGGTGATCTACTCAGACATGAAAATTGAATCAATAAACATGACTGAATAAATACTCAAATAGATAATAAGAAAGAGTAACAAGATGTGTTGAGATCTGAATCTCATACGAGGGGAAATTCAGACTTGTCTCTTTTCTCACCAAGTTCTTTCTTAAAACCAAAACAAATAAAGCATAGCCTAAACAGATGGCTGAAAACCTAATTATATAGCTAAAACACGAATTGGGGTCTTCTTGCAAATATCAAATTCTTCTGGGCACTTTTGCAAATCTTTAAGTCTTGGAAAAAGTCGCGGCCCATGAATTCTCGATGAGTGTCGATCGATACCAGGGGGTATCGATCGATGCTTGCTGCTCAGATCGGGCACTTAGTCATCAGACTTCAGTTTCGCTCCAGAATGCTCCAGTATCTCCAATAATACTCCAATTGTGCTAAAACCTGTAAAGGACTCTAAAAGACTCCAAAATACTAATAAAACTCTATAAAAAGACTTATATCATGGCTTAAATGGGGTAAAAACCATGATATATCACTCGTGGTAGAGACTAGAGACATGGTATCGATGCTGTTGTAAATACTAGTGTTTTGCTTTTGTCTATGTTTGATGGTTATTACATGGTATGTTTAAGATTTCATGTTTTGTATGTTATGACTTTGTTGTTTTAGAATTTTAATGGAAAATCTAGTTATATTTTATGATATAATTGTCTTTAATTAGTGTTAATTATATTAATTACGTAATATCATCTCAATATATAGCAATACAATTATAGCACGATACAAATATTCGGTTGCATTTTATATTTGTTATCATAATTAGTGTTACAGCACGAGAAAAATGCCATGAAACAATAATCAATGGCATTTTTAATCTCCTACTATAGATTATCTTACAACACGACAACAACGCCATTAATAAATAATCAATGGTGTTTTAAAATTGTCACTATAAAATAAATTACAGCATTAAAAATATGATACGAAAAATCTATAGCTTTTGATTTGCGCTATCATAGGTCAGACTAACATAGCATTTAAAAAAACGCTACGATGGGGAGGGGGGTCTATTGTAGCTGCGGCGAACCTAGCGTTTTAAAATACGCTACCAAAGGCTACGATAACATTTTTTTTGCGCTACCAACGTGCCTTTTTCTTGTAGTGTAATCTTTTCTTTTTGAGTTTCATGCATTTTATCTTTTCTTTTGGTCTCTCTCTTGATCTTCTTTCACACCGAGACGTTGTGATTTAAGTTTGGGGGAGAGGCCGATGTCTAATCATGTGTTTTGTGATCTTATTTTCTATCTTGCATATTTGAGTCTCATGCATTTTCAATAATTTTGAAAAAATTTGAAATTTTGTGCATTTCATGTAGGATTGAGTCTAGATGCATATCATATAGGGTTACACTCACTTGCATTGGGAGAATTATCCATGTAGAATATGAACTTAAGAGCTTGATTTGATGCCCTCGTTAGGAGTTCTTTGATGCATTTGAACGATCACGAAGTTAAGGATGATCCATGCTTCGATCTCGCGTTTTGAATGTTTATGTCTTGGTTGAAGCATGCTTTGATTTGATTCCAACTCTATCTATTATTTGAACTCTAATCTTGACTTAGAATTATCATGCTCATACTTTGAAATGTTGAACTCATGGATATCATATACATATTTGAGCTATCTTCTTCCTTTTACCACTCTCTTGTTAGCTCAAATAGCCATTTCTCACCTTTGGGATTGTTCACCTCGCCTTAACCCTAACATTCTTTCAAGCCTACACTACTAGTGTGTGTCGTGAAGCCTAATTTCGAATGAACTTAGCAAAAAGCGTTGAGTTTGGAATGACAAGGATAAGCTTCCATGTAAAACTAGCTCACACATCATTGAGCTAGACATAGGCTAGGGTAGATAGGTTTGGTTTTTGGGCGATTGATTGAAAGAAAAGAGGGTATGGAGAGATGGAAAGAGATAAGGAGAAGGAGATGGGGATAAGCAATTAATTGAGATGGTTAGCAAAAGAAAGTTGGTTTAGCTCTAAGTGATGAGAAAATAGTCTCTAACTTTGAAAAGAAAGAAAAGAAGCCAAAATGGCTCAAGCTAAAAAAGAAATGAAAGAGACTAGAGAAAGCAAAAGCAGAGCTAAGGAAAAAAACTTGTGAAAGCCAAACCATTTGCTAATAAGGCGAAGAAGAGAATCCCCTAAGTGTTCGAAAGGAAAAGAAGTGATGAAACATTGTGGTCTATGAAGGCAAACGGCCTTATGGAAAAGGGTAGCTTAGGAAAGGTCACTTTGGGTATAAAAATAGGAGTGAAGTTCATATCGGGGCATTGGGTAGATGGAAGTCATCCTTGTATGCATATGTTGTTCTGTACTCTTAGCATTTTGCCAAAGTTTGTTCTTTCATGAGAGATCCCTTGCATCGGAATACCCACGTCGTTTGAGATCACTTTTTTATCTCAAGACCTCTCCGTTAGCCAAATGACTTCACTTGATATGTAAAAGCATGATTCACCGTTTTCACTTAATGAATGTTAAAGAGTTGGAGGATAGGAATTCTTGTGGATGCTAAGGCCTAGACCCAATTCGTGTTGCATAGAGTATGGCCAAATCTTTTGAAGTAGAGGTTGTTTGTGCATCATATAACTACTCTCAAGGGCATTGATTCAAATTATTTTATTGATATTCTCGGATATGAACTTCCACTTTCAAACCTCTCTCTTTACTTGTTTGTTTGCTTGAGGACAAGCAAATGAATAAGTTTAGGGGAGTTGATATTCCCATATTTTACCCGTTTTAACATGCATTTATGTTATTGTTTTGTGTCTCATGCAAGTGTCTTGCATAGTTTTTATAGCATTTTGGTCTTTATTAGAGTATTAGGTTTATGCATTAGGTCCTAGTGAGTTTTGCATGACTTTGGAGTGTTTTTAGGTGTTTTGGAGACAGTTGATGATGTTTGGAGTTATGGAGCATAAGAGAAAGAAGAGTCCGTCTGGAGTGTCTGAATGAACGGGTCGGACGAAGGGTTTTCAATCAGATCCAACTTCACTGGTATGCATGGAAGTTGTAGAGGAATGAATTAGATGTCCACAAAAGCTGGAATCAAGCCATTCGGACGTGTGGTTTCATAGATATGGCTAATTTACCAGAGATAGGTCCGTCTAGCAGAGACGGTTTCTTCAACACCGAGGTCACAAGTCGGTGCAACAAATCGGTATTGAAACTAAGGGAAAATTCTCTTAGTACCGATGTACAATATCGATTTGTGAAATCGGTATTAAAGCTTCAGGGGATTACACCGACGTCACAAGTCGGTGTGACTGATCAGTGTAACACTTATCTCACCCAAACCAGCTGAGCTCACCCGACGTGCCTGAAAGACCTGGCTGGACGAAGGGTCTTCGATCCGAATTAGCCTCGGTGGTCTTCACAAACGTTATAGCCAAGTGAGTTAGCTGACTATAGGAGGTGGTTTGTGGTCATTCGGATATGTGGCTCCTTAGATAAGGCCGTTTTACGGAGCGTATGTCCGTCTGGCCGAAGCCACCAGACATTCCTGGAAGAACTGGCTTGACGAAGGCTCTCCAATCCGAATTTGCCTCTGTAATCTTCGTAAAAGATGTAGCACAGTGTGTTAGCTGTCTACAGGAGGTGTTTTGAGGCCATTCAGGCATGTATTACAGGAGATATCGTGGTTTTACCGAAGGTTCTACAACACCACCAACCGCACAAACCCAGGTCCAATACCGATGTGCAATACCGATTTGTGACCTCGGTATTGAGCCACTCAAAACCATATTTGACCCATTTCGACCGGATCGGTACCCGGTTTTTCCCGGGAATACCCGGTTCGCCTCCTTTCACTATTTTAGCCCAAAAACCCTATTTTCTTGGTTTATCTCTTTTCTTATCCCTTTCCTTAGGTTAAAAACCTTGTTTTTGTGATTTGTAAGAGGGATCATACACTTTTTATGCAAGTTTAAGTTTATATCTTTGTTTTTTTCTTTAATCTTTCACATTCCTATTCTCTAATCATGATTAACACCACCTCTTTCATGAGATTTGGTGTATTCTTCGTGATTAGTGAGTAATTCATTTTAGAGCTCATAGATGAGGTAGATTAGGGGAATTTCGTGATAGATCTAGGATGTATAGGGTTTAGTTTACATCTTCGCTCTCTTATTTAGTGTTCATAATGCTAGATTAGGCTAGAGATAGCTAATCTAGATCATAGGAAATTTCATGCACACAAGGTGTTCGATGAAATTACCCAAAGAACTAAATAAGGGATTTTGCTTTCTTAGCCTATGAAAGTAGTTGTCTAAGGAGTATTAGGACCATACGAACCTATGATTAAATCTTGTTAATCATCTTATCACAAACGAGAGTTTGATCTTGATTTGGTGATTAATAAAGTGATTAAGACTATGAGAGTGGCTTAATCTTGTTTATGTGTTCTAGGCTAAGGGAATTGCTTGTTTGTGTAAAATGACATCTAGATAGATCATGGGAGGATCCGAAATCAATAACCTCATCTAAGAGCTTGCCTTTATCATCTTTCTAATCTCGTTTAGCATTCGTTTACTTGTGTTCTTGCTTTTAATTTGAATCATTTAGGTTGTTAGAAAACTAAAACCACCTTTATTTGCTTAACTCACTTAGTTTTATGTATTCCTTGTGCTTGAAACTCTACCCATTGGATTGATCATCTTATGCTACTTAGGCATTATGAGTAAAATACACGAAAAAACCATGTATCAATTAGGACGTCGATGAATGTACGGCAGGGAGAGGGAGAGGGAGAAGTACGACGGTGAGGCCCGACGATGGACGCAAGACTACGCCATGGTTTAAACCATTTAAAAATTGCATCCTCCGGCTGAAGTCTGCACGAAATTAAAGAATACTGGAAATAAAATTAACCATCGTCACGACAATAACAAACATTTGGAATTCAGAATTTTGTTTACTTCTTTGAGTGCGCAGGTGTAGAATCTCCTTCCTGGATCCAAATTCGTGTAAGAAGTTTCAATGGTTGGTGCCGCACGACAATAACAAGTATTTGGAATTCCATAATTCTCACTGCGTTCAGGAGGAGGGCTCATGCTTGATCTCTCGGAAGGGCTGAGACTGTAACTGTAAGGCATTCTTCGGTTAGACAAGTTAGCACGAGGTGCACGAGTCTACCCATCAGATTTCAATTATGTAAACTTGATACCCCCGATTTGGTTCTCCGAATAGGGTTTGATATCAAGGCTGTTGA
>PKML01020226.1:375278-394356 GCA_002933935.1 Eutrema yunnanense | reverse complement strand
AAAAAAAAAAAAAAAAAATGCGGTCCTTTCAAAATGCATGATAAAACAATGCAATAAATAAGTATATCACCTTTCTCAATTACACTATCGAAACAAAATCCCTAAATTTCTCATACTCGTCAATCTCCAGAACCACCTCCCGATCCTCTCCGTCGAGACCGTCGAAGGTAGCTGATAGTTGGATTTTTACTATTTAATTAATCAAATCCCACTCATGTCATTGTGGTATTTAAGATATCGAACCAAGGAGGTGAGAAGCTAACACACTAGGAATCCAAGAAACTATATAAGCTAAGCAAAATCAAGTGGTTTTAGTGATTTAATCTAGCAACCTAATTCAAATTAAAGCAAAAGCACTAAGAAAGATTGTAAATCAATTAAAAATGGCGAATCCTAAGATGGGGTAATCGATATTAGGCAACCAAAGCATGATCCAAGGCATTCATTAACACAAACAAGCTATCCCTAGGTTAATGATCTCTAATCTTGATTAGTCCTCTTTCAATGCATTAATCACTATGTTAATTATCAAATTCATTAGCAAACTCTCATTTGTGAATTATCAATCAACATGCATTGAGAATATAAACTAGATCAACCAAAAATATGCCTTAGACAACTACTCTCATAGGCTAAGAACTTAAATCCTTTGAATAATTGATCAAGGCATTTCATCATACACTTGGTGTGCATGAAATGCCTATGATCTAAATCCACTCTCTCAAGCTAGATTTAGCAATAAGAACATTAAACAAAGAAGGATAATAGATAATCTAATCCTAAACACCTTAGATCATGCCTTGAATCTCCTAAATCTTACCCATCTCAAGATCCTAAAATGACTACTCAAGACCCATGAAGAACACCCCAAAATCGATTTTGATAGGGGATGAATTCATGGATGGATCTTGAATAATCAACAAGAAAAGAGGATAAGAAGAAGAGATTCAACGAGATAAACACTTAATTGCATAAACTTAAAGGAAAAGGAAAAGGGGTTTTTGACTAACAAAAAGCATAAAAAGAAAATTAGAGTTTTTGAGTTTTTAAATAGATGAGGATTTGACCGGGTCAACCCGAAACAAATCGGGTATTGACCCGGTCGAAATGGGTCAAATTTGGTCTTGTGTAGAACCTTCGCTAAAACTGTGATATCTCCTGGGATACATGTCCGAATGGCCTCAAACTACCTCCTGTGGACAGCTAATACACATGGCTACAACGTTTGTGAAGGCCACCGAGGCTAAATCCGATTGGAAACCATTCTTCCAGCCAGGTCTTTCAGGCATGTCGGGTGGCTTCGTACAGACAGACATATTCTCAGTAAAGTGGCCATATCTAACGAACCACGTATTCGAATGACCCGAAACCACCTCCTGTAGTCATCTAACGCAATTGGCTACAACTTTCATGAAGACATCAGATTAAACTGGGTATGGGAAATTCTTCATTTGGCCTGATCTTTGAGACCGACCAAAACTGACCTTGCTGATTGGGGTAGGTCGGATTTCCTCCGGGGGAAATTAAGCCGATCTCGCTCCTTCGGGGCGGTCGGTTTTTCTTCTTTGGGTCAGTCGGATTCTCGGGAAATCTCTGTCCCAGGACCGGCTAAAACCGACCTTGCTGATTGGGGTCGGTCGGATTTTTCCCGGGGGGAATTTTAGCTTCTCGGCTAGACGGACACGCTTTGGTAAATCTGCAATAACTCCCGAACCATATGTCCGATTGTTTTGAATCCAAGTCCTGTGTAAAGATGATTCACTCCTCTACAGGTTTCATGAATACCACTTGAGTTGATTCGGATCAGAGCGCCTTCGTCCAGCCATGTCTTTGAGACCCATCGGATGAGCTTTGCACTCGACTAAGGTCCCAATCTCCAAACTTGTCCAATTGCCTCCAATCACCTAGGAAATGCTCGAAAACATGCAAGAATGTACAAGACCTTATGAAAAATGTCATAATCCCTAATTTAAGACCTAAATGCAAGACAAGACCATGATTATGCATGAAATCTACACAAAACTACACATGAAATGCATGATAAAACAATGCAATATATGAGTATATCAATTCCCCCAAACTTAAACCTTTGCTTGTCCTCAAGCAAACAAGAATTAAGAAAGGGAGAAGACTAAAACTAGGAGCTCAAATCCAAAAGTGCCATAAAAAGAATCTCAGCCCAATGACCAAGTTGCAAACTTCTTGATGCCATCAAACAACTTACTCAAAAGTGACTAGCCATACTTATCCTTGCATGACTTACATTCGAACCTCAACCTACACAAACTTTCAAATCCTCCAACCCCTTGACATTGATTAAGTGTAATAAGCGTTAATCATGTTTATGCAAGACCAAATGAATTCCTTTGGCTAAGGGTTAGGTTATGAGATGAAGATGATCTCATTATCATGCATGGGTAATCAAGTATAAGGATCTCTCATGGAAATAGCAAACTTTAGCAAAATGCTAAAGGTAAAAGGCAACCTATGCATACAATGGAGAATTCTCATATACCCAAATGCCTAGAGTATCTCTAACCTAAAGCTTCTAACCCGTCATGCCCACATCCTTAGCTACCCTTTTCATCTTAAGGCATTTGCCTTCTTAAACCCACACATGCTTCTTGTCCTTTCACTTCACCTTCTTCTCATTCGGGGATCAACTCCTTCTTCCTTGTTCTCATGGTTTGGTGCTTCTTTGTTGTGACTTAGCTCTCCTTTTTCTTCATTTTTTTTCACACCTCTTTTTCTTCTTTGATGATTTGGCCTTTTCGGCTTTCTTCTTTTTCTTTGGATCTCTTGAGGCTATCTTATTCTTAAAGCTAGTCTTATAATTTTGCACAAACCAATCTATAAATTTGATCACCTTTTCCCTTCTCCTTATTCATCTTTCCCATTCCAAAATTTATTCCAAACACATCCGTTCACTAAATTTCCAAACCGTTCCCCCAAACTTAAACCAAGAACCGCCAACCTATCTAGCCTATTCCTAGATTAACTCTGTGATGATGGAGCTAAATCTACATGGGAATTCCTCCTTGTCGCCCTAAACCTAACACTTTTTGCCAAGCGCTCGAAAGAAGGCATCACCAATCACACACGAATATCAATGGCTAGAAAGAAGGTTGAGGTTAGGGTAGGGGAAACAATTCCAATGATGGGATATGGCTACTTGGATAAACAAGAGTGGTGAAAGGGAAAACATTATCCAAGTATGTATGAAGTGATCCACGAATTCATTCAAAAATGCATGAACACAATATTTACAAGTCAAAATTAAGGTTATCACTTAGATGGGGTTGAATTCAAGTCAAGGTTTGCTTCAATCAAGGCAAGAACAATAAGACATGAGATCAAGGCATGGTTCGTTCTTAATTTCTACACGAGATCAAAGCATCAAGTAACTAGCAACAATGGCATTGGACTAAACTCTTAATAAGGCACTTTACAAGGACAAATCTATCATTCCTCCTAATGCTCATTCAAAGCTACCTTATATGCTATGCATCTAGACTCACTCCTATATGAATTCACAATTTTCAAATTTATTGAAAATGCATGATATGCATAAGACTCAAGGGGCAAAAGGCAAAATAAGAACACCAAAAACGATGTTAGATAACACACAAACCCTCCCCCAAACTTAAATTACACAGTCCCGTGTGTAATAGAAGCTTAAGGAAGAGTTAAACAGTGCATGAAAGAAGGAAAAAGATATGATTATAAATGCTATATACAAAGTTTGGAGTATTACCTTGGAAATGAATTGAGGGAATGAGAGTGATCCCATCAATTCTACATACATTTGTCGTTAAGTCCATGACCATTAGACCATCAAGAACCTACTCACACTAAGCAAACCCATCAAAAAGGACAAGAAAACATAGAGAAACACAAAAAAGAAAGTGTACAATGATAAGCTTGGGGTGTCTCCCAAGAGCACTTTGTTTAAAGTCACTAAGTTTGACTTTGGTTACCCTTTTTAGGCGGGTGAGAAGGGAGTGTGAGCACTCCAATGCGGATCTTTGAGTTCAAGCTTGAGGACCATGCTCATGATCTCTTGAAAACCGGCTTCCCCTTTCTCTTTGAACTCCGGTGTGAGAAGTGCCCTAACTGTTGGGCCCGAATTTAACACCCTAAATCCAGCCCGAATAAGCATGCTAAACAATGAAGGCTCGGCCCACGACGAGATCTCATGAGACTGTTTACAAGCTGAAGTAAGAAAGGCACAAGTTAAAACAAGCGTGCTGGGAGCAGCGAGCATGCTAGAAGCAGCGAGCATGCTGGAAGCAGCGAGCATGCTGAAAGCACCAAGCATGCTGAAAGCACCGAGCTCACAGGAAAGGAGCGAGCTCGCAGAAAGACAATAGTACGAGCTCGGTCAAAGTTCAAACCTGGTCAAACACAATTACTTCACTTCCTAGAATCAAGCCTTACATTAAAGACAAAGATTATGGATTTAATTCTATAATTAAGTGTAGTATCATGCAGTTATCTTTTCTGAGCTTGTATAAATTTGAAAATCAGCTACAATATAATGAGATATCGAATTCTTGACTGCAAAAAGGCAATAATAACATATAACATTTTTCTCTCAAATTCTTTTCGAGTTCTTACAAGTTTTTCCTAAGTCCTTTTAATACACTTCAACCTCAAAGTAGTCAAGGATTGAGGTTGTGAGATTCTGCTCTCACAATTTGGCGCCGTCTGTGGGGAGGAGCAAAACAATTTCCTCCTCTTAACCTACGAAATCGATTATCCAAACGAAGAAGATGTCAGAAACCACGAGATTAACAGTCACAGCTTCATCAAGAGCTATGAACACCCCTTTTCCACCATCCCAGCCTGATATCACCGCTCTGTGGGGCTCAGATGGGATAACAAACGTTCCAATAACCGGCTCGGAAGCGAATGTCATGGCTGGGACCAACGAAACTGTTGATCCTTCGGGAAATACAGTCTTAAACCAGCAAGCTCCGGATCAAATAGCTGAGATCCGAAATTTAATATCGATTCTCATACAACAGAATCGCGCAATGGTTGCTCACCAAGACGACCTCGAAAGAGCGACTCGGGCAAGAGCAATCAGACGATCTTTTTTCCAACCTGGAATGCAAACCTCATTTGCACCAGAGCATGGAGGACTAACACCTCCAACGATAACGAGGTTAACCTTTTTCAGTATTGATGCCTCGACCAGCAGAATGGTCGGCTCAGCCACCACCTCGCGGTTCAGCTCATTAATATCGAACCCCATATGTACTCCTTCTACGATCCGGATCGCGGATGGAAGGATTCCCCCAGCTGAAGCTCGAGACAATCCCGAGGTCAAAACGCGACCTGGAAATGGGATCAGCAACCATGCCCAGCTCGCTGGAGATTCCCAGCTCTGGTTCCTGGGCAATATCGAAAACAATCTGGGATCCGGCGCCTCACATGGGTTCGAGTCGATTAAGAAATATTACGAAGAAACTAATGTTGAACTTCAGCGGATGAGATCGCAGGTCCATGCTGCTCTAAGCTCAGCACCCGAAATAGATAGGGTGATTGATGAAGTCAATCAGACCCCATTCACCTCGCGGATTGCGAGCCCCCAGCTCGGCGATGTCGGGAACATCCGATTTTCCCGATATAACGGAGAAACCGACCCCAAGGCATTTATGAGAAGTTTCAAATTCGCCTTTTTGAGGGTGCGGCTACTCGGGGGCGACCTCGAGTCAGCTCGCTGCTGTTTCTTCGCCGAAAATCTAACATATTCGGCCCTGGAATGGTTCACCTCCCTGAAACCGAACTCGATTGACAACTTCAGCCAACTTCAAGCTGCATTCTTGAAGCAATATTCGGTATTTATCCAGATCGAGACCTCGGAGGCCGATCTATGGTTACTTACTCAAAAGCTAGGCGACTCGTTGCGGAAGTACATTGACAGTTTTAAAGCCGTTAAGGAAAAAATTGCCGATCTACATAACCCAACGGCCTTGAAAGCCCTTCAAAACGGACTGTTGAAAACCTCAAAATTCTTCGAGGAGCTCACAGTCTGGGAGCCGGTGTTGCTAGACGATGCGCTACACCGCGCTTCACGCTGGATTATTCTCGAGGAGGCTAGTGCAGCTCAACAGGCAACCGCAACCTCGGGAATCCCACCTCATAACAAAATCGAGTCGTATGATCCTAACAAGTGGTGTGATTTTCATGAAATCATGGGTCATTCGACTGAGGAGTGCTACGAGGTAAAAAAGCAGCTCGCTGCGAAATTCGCAGCAGGAGAACTAGGTAATGTCGAGCTGGAGGAAC
This sequence comes from Eutrema yunnanense, assembly GCA_002933935.1. Taxonomy (NCBI): domain Eukaryota; kingdom Viridiplantae; phylum Streptophyta; class Magnoliopsida; order Brassicales; family Brassicaceae; genus Eutrema; species Eutrema yunnanense. Next base: position 388,062 of record PKML01020226.1, on the reverse strand, counting down.
CTCCTCCGAGGAGGAACTATTACCCAGCTCGAGATGGAGAACGGCGAGATTGCCTATCTGAGGATGATCGTTAGCGAGTGATATATCATGGTTTTTACCCTGTTTAGACCATGATATTAGTCCTTTTTATAGAGGCTTTATAGTATTTTGGAGTCTTTTAGAGTCTTTTACAGGTTATAGCACATTTGGAGCTTAATTGGAGATATTGGAGCTTTCTGGAACATTCTGGAGCGAAGCAGAGATCCGTGTAGCTGAGACGTCGAAATCACTTGAGTATCGATTGATACTGCCTAGTATCGATCGATACCCGTCGGGGAAACAGAAGGATTGCCACTTATTGAAGAATTGCAGAATTGGCCCAGAAGACTTTGATATTTATAAGAAGGCCCAAAACGTGTTTTAGGTTATAAATAGGATTTTACAGCCACTTGTTTAGGCTATGCCTTTTTATGCTTTATTTTTGTGTTTGATTTTACTTTGGTTTTAGAGAGACAAGTCTGAATCTCCCTTCGTCCGAGATCAGATCTCTAAACCCTTCTTTCTATTCTATTGATGATTTATTCAAACATGTCTATTGATTTAATTGCCATGTCTGAGTAGATCCACCTTAGGTTTAGGGTTTTCTCATAAAGGATTTCTCTGAATGCTAGGTTAATTATCTGTTTAGGATTCACCATCTGAATTATAGTTCTTCACCTTAGGTTGTGTTCATAGCTAATTCTAGGTTGATAAATCTGGAACTTAGATCTTAGGATAATTGATTAGGCACGAGAGTGCGATTAATTACCTGATAGAACCTAGGTGAGCAAATTGATTATTCGCAAAGAGATTTGGTTTAATTGATTTGTGAACATATCAAACCTGATATTAAAGCTGATTTAGAATTTAGGATTCGCAAAGAGATTTGGAATTCCTAGGATTTAGATTTAGATAGTTTTCGCAACGAGAGTTGGTTAGCTATATTTTAGTGATTTGAGTTCAAGAACTGCGCTAAATCTGAATCCTGTTAGTTAGTTTATCTGCATTCATTGATTTCCTGAGAAAAACCCTGGGCCTATATTTCCCTGATTGATTTACAACTGTTTAATTTCTGCACTGTTTTTAATTACATTCGTTTGGCTTAGCGTAATTCGACACTTCATAATCTATTGTGTGATCTCTGTGAGTCTTCTGTGGTTCGACCCCTAGCTTTACTATAACAACTGCTTTAGTACTTTAGGGTATTAAATTGAGCATATCAATTTTGGCGCCGTTGCCGGGGACTCAATTTCGCCATTAGATTTTAGTTTAGAATTTCGACTAAGTTCGTCGGTATCGATCGATACTCACTAGTATCGGTCGATACTCCGGCGATTTCTTTGTTGGTATCGATCGACACCACTTGGTATCGATCGATACTCAACGTATTTTTCTGGTTACTTACGTGCTTTGCTTAGTGTTTTGTTTGCAGGTGTATGCCTGTTCGTGAAACCAGGAGCAACAAGAGCACACAGCTAGTTGAACTGTCACTGGAACAGCTAGCGCTTGTGGAACGCACAAACAGAAAGACCAAGCAAACATCAGGGATGAACAACCCAGTGGTTTTAAGAGCTGATGAAGCTGGGATTCTGAGAGACCAAGAGGGTCATGTGTGTAATGAGAGAGGGCAGCGACTTGATGAAGCTGGAAACATCGTTGCCCCTGCTGCTATTATTGAGATTGTCGCGCCAGCTGGGCGCGCCAACGTTGGGAATGCTGCAGGTAATCGTGGAAGAACGATTGGTGAGTACAACAGGCCAGAGCAGTTTTTCGCCAATCGGTCAGCGATTCGTCCTCCTGCGTATGAGAGGAATGACTTCGAGCTGAAACCTGCTTACTACACTCTAGTAGGACAGCATCTCTTCCATGGTCTTCCTCATGAACATCCAATGGACCATGTAGAGAAGTTCGAGGACTTGGTCACTAGCATCAAGAGCAATGGAGTGTCCTACGACTACCTCTTCTGCAAGCTCTTCCCCTACTCTCTAGGTGGAGAAGCTACTTACTGGCTGAGGCAGCTACCTGCTGGATCGCTGACTAATTGGGAGGACACTAAGAGGGCCTTCCTGATTAACTTCTACGATGATGGACGATCTGAAGATCTGAGGAATAAGATCTCTACTTTTTCTCAAGGACCTACTGAGGCGTTCAAGGCTGCTTGGACAAGATTCAAATCGTACCAGAGGGATTGTCCACATCATGGATACTCAGATGTACAGCTGCTGGGCACTTTCTACAGAGGAGTAGATTGGAGATATCAGATGGGTCTGGACTCTTCAAGCAATGGTAACTTCAACACCAAATATCCTGAGGATGCTGTTGTGTTGATTGAGAACTTTGCCTCTAGTAGTAGCACCAAGAGCGCAGATTTCGAGCGCAAGAGGCAGGCTGGTAATCAGGATGGGTCGCAGATCGCTGAAGTGAAAGCTCAGCTGGATTCTATGCACAGTCTTCTGCTGGGAAAGACAACAAAGGCCGTCCACTTTGCTGCTGAGAATGAAGTGGAAGATTGTAACTACGTTGGTGGTTCTGGTTTTCAGGGTCAGAGATCTGGGTACAACACCAATCGAAACTTCACCAACTACGGTCAGCAAGGAGGGTACCAATCCCCACCACCCAAAGCTCCTGAGAACAAGATTGAAGCTATGTTTGAAACGCTCGTTCAAGGACAGCAGCAAATCACTGTGAACTTCAATGGTAAGATGGACACCATGTACACCGATTTGAGTGAAAGGATCGAAGCTCTAAAAACGGGCCACAGGATGCTGGAGACGCAAGTAGCTCAGACTGCAGCAAATTCCAAGGGAAAGGCGGTTCAATCACACAATGCACACGTCAATGCCATCGGCTCACGTGCAGAAAATTTCGATGCAGTTCCTGAAATCGCACAAGCATCGATCGATACTCCCCAGTATCGATCGATACCAGCCCAGACGTCTGCTCGAATGGATTCAAAAACCCGTGTATCGATCGATACCCCATTGGTATCGGTCGATACCAAGGCGATTTCTGAGAAGACACAAGATACTTCGACTGTGGTGCCTAAGGTCGTTGCAGAACGAGTGTATATACCCGGGATGCCTTATCCTAATGTTCCTGGGCTGACAAGGGAGGAATGGGAGATTGCTAAACTACAGTATATGCTGGATAACCCGAACGTGGAGCTTCTTTCTGATGAAGATGAACCTGTCAGGAACGATTCAAAAGCAGGAGTATCGATCGATACCCTGCCTGGTATCGATCGATACCCATCGCAGATCGAGCCAGAAACTGTGACTCAAGTCGTACCAAAACGATTCAACATCGCCCAATTTTGGGAAGACCAGGATACCATGTATGAGGCAGCGAGAGCTAAGGAACAAGCTGAGAAAAGAGCTCGCAACCCCAAGAAGGATTCCAATCCTGTTCCTAAACATCTCAGAGATCCCATCTCTTCAAAGCAGCTGCGTGGCTTTGAAAAGATGGTACGAAGGATTCCTGACTCGTACACCTTTGAAGAAGCTCTAGAGTGCCGTCCTCTGCTAAGTCACTTCAAGGATTGCAGAGAAACTGAGGAAGAGATTAAGGCACTCTTCATTAAGGCTAGAGGTCCACCTCCACTGAGACAGTTGACACAGAGAGAAGATCCAGGGAAATTCGCTGTTCCATGCTCCATCTCAGGAGTTGATTTCAAAGAGTCTCTTGTTGACTCAGGGGCTAGTGTCAATGTCATCTCAAAGACAATTGCAGAGAGGTTGGGGGCTACTATTCTATCTCCTAAGACATCTATCACGTTTGCAAACGATTCCACCTCACTTCCATATGGTGAAATCTCTGGTTTGCTTGTCAAAGTAGGAGACTGTCTGCTGCCTACTGATTTTCAGGTTGTAGAGATGGGTGCGACATCTGTTATGCCTATACTGCTGGGACGACCCTTCATGGCTACTGCTGGCGCGATCATAGACACGCCTAATAAGAGAATTTCTTTCTCTTACATTGACAAAGGGATCTATTATGGTGCCATTCCCCCTAGGAGTACTACCACACGTGCCTCTAGCATCAAGGTTATCACAGGAGAGTCGCTAGCAATTGATCTTCTGGAAGAGCCTCCTGATGAGCCTGCTACCACAGACGTTCCAGCTGAACCGCCCAACATCCAGAAGAAAAAGGCCAAGAGCAAGAAGATTGAGAATCCCCATGTCACTTTGATCCCTCAGAAGTGCGATGGGAATTCGATTGAGTACAAGGTCAAATGCAAAGGAGCCTTGAAGCCATTTTCCAAGGCTAGAGTCCTGCTTACTTCTGAGCTAAAAGAGAAAGGGCAGGAATTTGTGGACAACATGCTAAGCAAAACGCTGAAGCTAGTAATGTCAAGTGATGGAGCCTGTTTTGGTGCAAGCTCTCACTCTTATCCAGCCTGAAGGGCGTTACAGTCAAGCTATTGACGTTAAACGAGCGCTTGGTGGGAGGCAACCCACTGGTGAGTCTGTTTTTAATTCGTTTTTCTTTTTATTTTTCATTTGTTTTGAGTTTGTGTCAGGATAAAGAAGGAGCAAAACTCGAAATCGCCTAAGCATCGATCGATACCCCATTGGTATCGATCGACACTAATCGCGGATGAAAGTTCACCAAGTCGATCTAAGCATGGTATCGATCGATACCATGGTGTGTGTCGATCGACACTCGGTGTTCCAGGAAGGTAATTTCTGGTTTCTCTTCGTTTATCCTTTTCTTTTGTTTTATTTCACTGACTCTAGGCTAGATAACACTGGGGACAGTGTTGTTCAAGTCTGGGGGAGGTGTCTGCTGACAAAGTTTTTGTTTTTCTTAGAGTCAGTTGTTTTATCGAGTCAAATTGTTTTATTGAGTCAAAATTTTGTTGGAGATGATGATCCTATGCTTGAACCTATTGATTTGATTTTGTTTTTGAGTGCACAGTGTTACAGGATCAGTTCTAGATCGACTAATGAAAAATCCAAAGACTGACCAGTTGACTAGAAAACATCCATGTCTCCAGCAGAGTTCTTCTGAAGCCTGAGCCAAATTTTTGCACTTCATCAATGTGGTTAGTGTTCATAGAGCTTGATTCATCATTCATATCTGATAAAGGAACCCATGTGTTTAGATTAATAGTATCTCTCTCCCCTGTTATAAGTTGATAGATAAGAGCATAAAAGATTGAAATGATTTTCTTCTGAGTAGAGGGTTAGGAAAATTTCCAGCGATCCCATTATTCTACTTAAGAGGGAATGATCACACAAAGGATTGGAAGCGAGGCTAGGATTTTCCTATGATGCCATTATTCGCCTACATCCTTTGATACATAGAGAGGGAAGAACCGGGGATTTGGTGGCAAACACCATCAATACTCGCGTCTCATACCTTGATGTGTATATGCTAAGCTGAAAATAAAAAAAATAAAAAGAACACAATAAGTAATAAGTCTGGGGGAGAGAAATTGATACAAGAAGTGTGAAAAGGGTGGTTCCTTTGTTATGATATTGTCTGGTAAAGAGTCTAGAAGGTTCTTGAATATTAACTGCAGAGATGAAACTGGCGATGAGGGCTTTACTTGAACAATGCTGTGGGATTTTGTGTGGAGTCTGGAAAAGCTGCGAATGTCTACGGAGAAGTACATGGTGGTTAGATCAAAAGCTGATCAGGTGACATTTGGGTACTTGGGAAAAGGGTCTTTTCGATGGTTCAGGAACAGGTGAGTCTCTACGTTTTCAAACCTCTTTCTCTGTTTAGTCTTTTATTTGCTTGAGGGCAAGCAAAGGCTAAGTCTGGGGGAGTTGATATATCATGGTTTTTACCCTGTTTAGGCCATGATATAAGTCCTTTTTATAGAGTCTTTCTAGTGTTTTGTAGTCTTTTAGAGTCTTTTACAGGTCTTAGCACGTTTGGAGGATTATTGGAAGTATTGGAGCTTTCTGGAGCATTTGGAGCAGAGTTAAAGATCGTGTTGCTGAGTACCTGTTTTCACGGCCAGTATCGATCGATACCCCCTGGTATCGATCGATACCCATCGCAGCAGGACACGACCCGCGAGTTTTCCAAGACTTGAAGAATTGCAAAAGTGCCCAGAAGTCTTTGATAATTACAAGAAGACCCCAAGTCGTGATTTAGGTTATAAATAGGAGTTTTCAGCCATCTGTTTAGGCTATGCCTTTTTATGCTTTATTTTACTCTGGTTTTGAGACAAGTCTGATTTCCCTTCGTCCGAGATCAGATCTCAAGAACCCTTTGTTATTATTCTATTGATGATTTATTCAAACATGTCTTTTGATTCAATTGCCATGTCTGAGTAGATCCACCTTAGGTTTAGGGTTTTCTCATAAAGGATTTCTCTGAATGCTAGGTTAATTATCTTATTAGGATTCACCATCTGAATTATAGTTCTTCACCTTAGGTTGTGTTCATAGCTAATTCTAGGTTGATAAATCTGGAACTTAGATCTTAGGATAATTGATTAGGCACGAGAGTGCGATTAATTACCTGATAGAACCTAGGTGAGCAAATTGATTATTCGCAAAGAGATTTGGTTTAATTGATTTGTGAACATATCAAACCTGATATTAAAGCTGATTTAGAATTTAGGATTCGCAAAGAGATTTGGAATTCCTAGGATTTAGATTTAGATAGTTTTCGCAACGAGAGTTGGTTAATTATATCTTAGTGATTTGAGTTCAAGAACTGCGCTAAATCTGAATCCTGTTAGTTAGTTTATCTGCATTCATTGATTTTCTGAGAAAAACCCTGGGCCTATATTTTCCTGATTGAATACAACTCTTTTAATTTCTGCATTGTTTTTAATTACATCCATTTGGCTTAGCGTAATTCGACACTTCATAATCTATTGTGTGATCTCTGTGAGCCTTTGTGGTTCGACCCCTAGCTTTACTATAACAACTGCTTTAGTACTTTAGGGTATTAAATTGAGCATATCAGCAAGAATGCTCATCCGAGGATGCAACGAGGCGAGAGGGCCCTGATCACAAGAAGGTCCATATCAGATCTCCGACACAGTAAAGAACAGCGTATACAAGCTCGCCAGGGTGCATGATAACACACCTGAAAGGAACTCATGGAATGCCATGAACCTGAAGAAATACTACCATTAAAGCAGAAGACACTTGTAAAAATGGAACTACGAAAGGCTTGATCCCTCCTCAGGGTACGTACGCAACCTCATCAGGGTGCAGCTATTAAAATAAAATAAAAATCTTCTTCTCTTAAGCATGTTAAACGCAGCTTGAGATCTTTTCAGCTTCTATCTACAAGCTAAAAGCTTACTCCATAAATGAACAGCCTTACGAGCTAGAGCATGCTACCAGCCAGCATGACTCGACTTTGCGTCTAAATTGCAAGGTCACAACCTTTTTAGTCTCTAAATGACAACAACCTTTACGTCTAAACTGTTTAGGTTGCATGCCTGCCTCTAAACGGCTTCGACCTTGCGTCTTAAAATCGCATGGTCAGCTCCCTAGGTCTCTAAACGACCTGGGAGCAGGGTCTCTAAACGGCCCGGGTCCTTGGCTGAAAAACTGCCTTTGACCCATTGAAAAGTGTCAGCCTCCAAATGGCAAAAGGTTTGATCCCTCCTCATGGTATGTAGGCAACCTCACAAGGGTGCAGCTATTAAATAAAAAAATCAGAAATTGAGCCTGCTAAAAGCAGCATGAAGTTCGTCAACTTCCATCTTCGACCTTGCGCCTTAAAATCGCATGGTCAGCTCCGTAGGTTTCTAAATGACCTGGGAGCAGAAATTGAGCCTGCTAAACGCAGCTTGAAGTTTTTCAACTTCCATCTACAAGCTAAAAGCTTACTCCATAAATGAACAGCCTTACGAGCTAGAACATGCTACCAGCTAGCATGACTCGACTTTGCATCTAAATTGCAAAGTCACAACCTTTTTAGTCTCTAAATGACAACAACCTCTCCGTCTAAACTGTTTAGGTTGCATGCCTGCCTCTAAACGGCTTCGACCTTGCGTCCTAAAATCGTCTGGTAAGCTCCTGAGGTCTCTAAACGACCTGGGAGCAAGGTCTCTGAATGGTCTGGATCTTTGGCTGAAAGACTGCCTGTGATCCTTTGAAAAGTGTCAGCCTCTAAATGGCGAAAATGATAAATCATTCTTAGGAAAAACGAAAGATTATCAAAGAAAATTAAATTAAGCCTCCTCGCAGGAGCATAAGTTCAACCAAAAGGCCCACTGGGGCATAACAAGTTCAACAACAAATTCGAACATGATTTAAAGATCACGTAAATCCCGAGATTGCAGGACCGCAACCTAAGTGACACGTCACTAAGGATGTTGGGGGGCTACTGTTGGGCCCGAATTTAGCACCCTAAATCCAGCCCGAATAAGCATGCTAAACAATGAAGGCTCGGCCCACGACGAGGTCTCATGAGACTGTTTACAAGCTGAAGTAAGAAAGGCACAAGTTAAAACAAGCGTGCTGGGAGCAGCGAGCATGCTGAAAGCAGCGAGCATGCTGGAAGCAGCGAGCATGCTGGAAGCAGCGAGCATTCTGGAAGCACCGAGCATGCTGAAAGCACCGAACATGCTGAAAGCACCGAGCTCGCAGAAAGACAATAGTACGAGCTCGGCCAAAGTTCAAACCTGGTCAAACACAATTACTTCACTTCCTAGAATCAAGCCTTACATTAAAGACAAAGATTATGGATTTAATTCTATAGTTAAGTGTAGTATAATGCAGTTATCTTTTCTGAGCTTGTATAAATTTGAACATCAGCTACAATGTAATGAGATACCAAATTCTTGACTGCAAAAAGGCAATAATAACATATAACATTTTTCTCTCAAATTCCTCTCGAGTTCTTACAAGTTTTTCCTAAGTCTTTTTAATACACTTCAACCTCAAAGTAGTCAAGGATTGAGGTTGTGAGATTCTGCTCTCACACTAACCTTGGCAAAGGGCTTAGATCTTCCCATACACTTCACCTTGTACTCAACGGCTCCATCGTCGTACCTCCAAGGGATGAGTGTCATTGTGTGAGAAGGTTTGACAAGGGTGGGAGGGTGGTTATCATTGGGTTTATTCTTCTTGGTCTTAATGCCTTCACCCTTGGTACTTACTTTCTCTCTCACCTTTGTGGTAGAGAAAAGAGATTCCAAGCAAGCTCTATCCAATGCTAAAGCTTCTTCAAAATTATCATAAACCAAAGCATTCTTGTCATGGGATTCTTTCTTCTTCCTACGAGCCTTTGGGGGTGAAGCTTTTTCTATCTTCGCGCAACTACCCATGTTTTTTTACCTTCTCATCATTCCCCTTTTGTTCATCATTCTCCATAGTCTCAAATGAGGGAAAGAAGAAAGAGCTTAGGCATTTTCCATCTAAAGCAATTTCATCGTCAATAGCATTTCTGAAAGTTGGTTCCCTTTTGTTCTTCTCAAAACAACTCTCTTCTTTATGAATCTGTGGGATGGAGGCTAAAGCATACCTTGAAGTTATGCCCACGTCCCTTACTTCCTCTTCTTTCTTGGAGCCTACAATTTGCTCATTAAAACCCTTGGGAGTTTCTCCTTCATCAATCTCCTCATTAACAATTGGTAAAACCGTCACATCCTTTGGTTTCTCGGATGGCAAAGAGAGGTTGGCCAATTTGGGCTCTAAGGTGTCTAAATGGAAGGTTAGTTGCTCAATCTTTTTGGTGATCTCATCATGCAAGCCCTTTAATTTGTCATTCATGGCTCCCATCATCTCGCCAAACTCGATATCATTCATTTGTTGAACTTCTAGGATTTGATTGAGCATCTCTCTTTGTTCCTCCTCTTGATTGAACATACTCATGGCTCTCTTGGTAGCCTTGTTGATTTCCTTGAACTTCATGGTTAGACCATTTATTGGGAAGCGTACTCCCTTGGTTGTAATTCTCCGTGTTGGCCATGAGATTGGATTCATCTTTGTGTTGCTCAAGACCCAAACAAACTCCTCTTTGTTGCGCGCTTATGAACTTTTCCATTATATCCAATTCATCTTTCAAGCCTTTCAATTCGGAGTCTTGACATGATCCTTCTAGAGGGGTTGTATCATGCTTCTCAAAGTAGCTTTCATGACTCTTACAAAAGTTCTCAACAAGTAGCTCTCCTTGCTCCACTGTGAGGTTTGCAAAACGCCCTTTGCTAGCGGCATCCAACGTCCATTTGTGCTCTTGGTGAACTCCCCAATAGAAGATGCTAAGAATGGCTTCTTCCTTGAACCCATGATGGGGACAATCTCGAGTGTATCCCTTGAGTCTTCCCCACGCCTCATGAAAGGTCTCATGCATGCCTTGTTTGAAACTCAAGATGTCCTTCCTAGTTTGGACCGTTCTTTGTGTGGAGTAGAACATGTTGAGGAAAATCTCCTTGCAATCATCCCAAGAGTTTACCAAGTGAGATGGCAATGTTCTCTCCCATTGGCTTGCTTTTCCTTTAAGAGAAAACGGGAACAAGATGAGCTTGATGCTATCATGGGGCACTCCTCCGGTTCTAAACGTATCACACAACCTCTCAAAAGAATCCAAGTGATCATAAGGGTTTTCCACCCGAAGAATCTAGACTCTTGAATCAACCTAACCAAGCTTGGCTTTATCCCGTATGCCTCGACTTCGATTGGTGGTGAGTGAATTCCATATCTTGATCCACGATAACATGGAGTGTCAAAACTCCCAACCGTTGCATTCTCCTTTGGAACTAGGATTGGATTTGATACCGATTCTTGAGGTTGTGCCATTTCTTGAAGTTGTGAGGTTTGAAGAACGTTCCTTTGGTAGTCCATTTCCGACACCCCCAGTGATCTCGTCTCTCCAATACTTTTCCCTTGGACTTGGTACCCTCTTTGATCATCCATATCAAACACTTCAAGTGATCTTGCCTTTCCATTGCTCTTTCTTTGGATTCGGTACCTATGAAAACACAAGAGGCCTAAGGAGGACAAGTTAGAGACAATGTACAAGAAAAAAATCATCATCTCAATGAGATGCATGCTCTTAGTGATGTGCATAAACATATTGTAAATAAAAGCCTAGTCTTATTAAGAACCTAAATCCTAATGACTAACGCTAAACCTCCCCGGCAACGGCGCCAAATTGATAGTAGGATTTTTATTATTCAATTACTCAAATCCCACTCATGTTGTAGCGCCCGTGTTTCCAGAAGAATTGATTATTGCAGTGAAATAATTAATTCGGGTTGTTCTGGAGGCAGTATCGATCGATACTGGCCTGTATCGATCGATACCGGCCGGGTTTTCCCCTTGTTGTCGTTTTCTTCTCTTCTCTTCTTCTTGTTTAAAACCTATCTTTGGGAAGAAAAGACCATAGTTGGTCGGGAGAAAGAAAGAGAGGTCGAGAGAGAAAAGGAGAAGGAGAGAAAGTGAAAAGAAGCTTTGCGAAGCTTAGATCTTGCGAGATCAGAAGGTTTTGAGCATTGTGGAAGCTCGGAAAGGAGGTTTGAGACCTTGGTTTTGGGCGAGAAGTGAGGGAGATCGATCTTGAGTTTGGAAAGATCGTTTGGAAGCTCGTTTCAGCCGTTTTAAGGTGAGTTGTGACCAAAGGTGATCAATTAAGCTTGTGTGATTCCTTGTTAAGCTTGATTGGTGGTTTTGGTGGCTTGTGTGTGGCGAATTCCTGTGTTAGGGTTCGTGAGTATCGACCGATACCATGTGTGTATCGATCGATACGCATCCTTTGTGGATAGGCTTGAGTCGTGTAGCATCGATCGATACCAGGTGAGGGTTTTGGGTGTCGATCGATACTAGGCCCTTGTCGGGTGACGCGTGTTGTTTGGGCATCGATCGACACCATGGAGGTATCGATCGATACCGGTTGCTTTTGTGATGAATGTTGTATTAATGATTGATAATTGATATTGTTGATTGTTAATTGGTGGCCTGTTGTTGGGATGATCAATCTCACTCAGCATTTGGTTAGCCAAATGTTGATGCATCACTTTTGTCGATGCAGGTAAAGATGTGGCGTGATCGTGGAATCGAGGCGGCGAAGAAGGGATGATTAGGACCCGGGGCTCGCTTTTGTTGTTGTTGTTGTTGTTTAGAATCGTTAACCTGCGTGTGTAATAATTAATTAATGGTTGTTTAATTAATTATGAGTAATGATTGTTTAATTTATTATATGCAACAACAACAAAAATGCGGTCCTTTCACATGTCATTGTGGTATTTAAGATATCGAACCAAGGAGGTGAGAGGCTAACACACTAGGAATCCAAGAAACTATATAAGCTACGCAAAATCAAGTGGTTTTAGTGATTTAATCTAGCTACCTAATTCAAATTAAAGCAAAAGCACTAAGAAAGATTGTAAATCAATTAAAAAAGGCGAATCCTAAGATGGGGTAATCGATTTTAGGCAACAAAAGCATGATCCAAGGCATTCATTCACACAAACAAGCTATCCCTAGGTTAATGATCTCTAATCTTGATTCGTCCTCTTTCAAGGCACTAATCACTATGTTAATTATCAAATCAATGAATGCAGATAAACTAACTAACAGGATTCAGATTTAGCGCAGTTCTTGAACTCAAATCACTAAAGTATAATTGACAACCCGTCGTTGCGAGAATTATCTAAATCTAAATCCTAGAAATTCCAAATCTCTTTGCGAATCCTAAAGTCTAAATCAGCTTTAATATCAGGTTTGATATGTTCACAAATCAATTAAACCAAATCTCTTTGCGAATAATCAATTTGCTCACCTAGGTTCTATCAGGTAATTAATCGCACTGTCGTGCCTAATCAATTATCCTAAGATCTAAGTTC
>PKML01020226.1:341764-361145 GCA_002933935.1 Eutrema yunnanense | reverse complement strand
ACATTGTATCGAACTTGATGTACCATGTGGGCTTGAGTATTCTATTCCTTGGATCCAACCGCCTCATTCATTCTGTTTACCAATGATAGTCTGATGTTAATGCAGTATCTAAAAAGTTACATAAAACCTATGTTCCGCTGCATTAACTCGTTCTCTATAGGAATCTTAATGTTGCTGAGGACGATGATCTAGGTAAGGACGCTGATGAGGACAGTGGAGACCTCGCATCAGGTCTCCATTGTAAGATTGTGGTTCAGTTCGAAAAGTACAACGACTTCGTGAATGCCATGAAGGCTTTCTGTGGTCGCTCAATGCAAAAGGTCAATATCTATACTGCAAAGAAGCCTTTTACTAGACACAATTTTATTTTGGGAAAATGGGAGACTGTGGAATAGCAGCTTGCTCTGTTCCGCTGTTGCGTAAGCTTCTTAAATAGTACACGAGTTTTATTCATTCGCAAAAATGTTTTTGTTGGATGCTTCTGCTGAATCCTGAACTAGAATGTATGCAAAACTAGATTCTGCTGCTGAATAGCTTTTGTTTGAAAGTAATTAGATGATGTTTTCTTTGATTGTTTATGGGGAAAGAATTAGGCAACTTGTAGGCATTGGAACATGACTGATGTATTCTGATTTTTGTTTTGTCATCTGAATAGGAAGGTACTCGACTAAAGGCAGACTACGAACTAACATGGGACAAGGTTGGGTTCTTCCGGAACTCAAGAAGGGCGTTGGATCACAGAGATGGGGGATACAGAAACGAGGCTATTGGATACAATACAGATGATTTACGCCGAAAGAGATTCAGGGTATGTATGATTTATATGATCCTATACTATAAATTACTGAATCCAGACAAAGATGATTCTGATGTCTTAGATCTGTTTATTGGCAGGAGTAAAACACTGAGACGAGATCTATAAGAACTTTGGAGGAGGTTATTTACGCCGGTGGATTTGTATTTTAAGACGATCTTTTGAAGATTTCTAAGTTCAGGATCTGATTCTTGTTCTTGTGCCGAATCATCCTGCTTTTATGTATGGTAAAAATATGTCACACCGACTTGCCCTCAAATTTTTAATACTTTTTGGTTATATTTGGGGATTGGGTCTCTCAGAGTTGATCCGCAATTACTAGCGATTCCAACTTCATGTTCCCGAGTTGCAGGAATAGTCCGAACTGAGGTAATCTTTCTGGACTCGCTCCGCCTTACAGCCTTGATTATGTAAGTTCCACAATCGCTAAAAGAATCAGTCATTTTTTTCTTTTTCTTTTTCTGGGAGGCCTATCTGAAAAGAATAGCAAACGTAAAATCTATACCCTCGTAAGAAAGTTTTGTTGAATTTTCAACGTCATGATTCATGAAGTATTATATCCAGTTTATAACTAAAGTTCTAGAAGCACAATCATATCCATAAACCAATCAGTCATATTTCTCATCCACTAGAGATCATATCCGATAAATAACAATAAGAGAGTAAAAAAATCATTTGAAACCGGACAAAATAATGAGTAAGATAAACGACTTTTAACTTCAAAACTCCTTGAGAGGACCGTAACCTATAAAAAAACTTCCATTGAAGTCAATTGACATTTGATGTCTAAAATGCGTCTGAGACCGACTCCTTTAAAACTATAAAGTCACTTATTTTGAAGATGTTTTGTTGTTTTCTTTTGATCTATTATGATGTTATGGTATTAGAAGTTGTTAGACAAAAACACTTGGGAAGGTGGACATTTTTAGACAAAATTTTTTTTAGGAATTCACGTCTTCTTCATTCACATTGTAATTCCTCTCTTCTTAAATCAAGGAGTTTTATAACTTACTGATTATATATAAGGGGATTTTGTTCGATATCAATGGTTGACTTCAAAATTAAGTTTATAACAATGGTTATTTCAAAATTAAGTAACTAGGAAAGAAAAATTGTTTTTAAACCATTTTTATCCTTCTCATTTTACTTTACTTATATACACAAACTGCTATTAGTTTCAAAAACTCTTTTTCCGATATGATATACCAGCGACACTATTCATCCAAAGTTGAAAATACTATTAATCACCAGATATCATAATACCATTTGTGTTTTTTAGTGGATAATTATTTGGTTAACATGCTAATTAATATGTTATCGTGTTAACCCAATTAACATATAGTATGTTAACAACGTGCTAACAATAATATTCGATACTTGTAACGTGTTAACAATAATATTCGATATTTTATAACGTGTTAACATAGTATATATACGGATAATATTTGTGGATAACATTAAATCATATGTAGTTTTTAGTGGATAAATATTTGGTTAATATGATAATTAATATGTTATCGTGATACATTTATGTTTATCGTGCTAACTTAATTATCCGATAGTATGTTAACGTGTTAACAATAATATTTGATACTTATATCATATATATACTAGTGATACTTATATCCTTTTATCAGATATTATTGTTAGCACACTATCCGATAGTATGTTAACAATAATATATGATATTTATAACGTGCTAACAATAATATCCGACGTCGACATCTTCATCCACTCTCGACCACCATCACCGTCACCTTCACACACCCTCCACCACTGTTACCATGACCGACCCCATCACCGTCATCATCACCACTATCGCTGTCACCACCGGCGCCGGGAAATTTCATGAAAGATTATATCGAGAATCACCGATCTGGTCTCAATGATGGAGAGCTCATCCAAGTTGCGTAACACACGTCGGGGACGATTCGTTATTCGTCACATTCACCCACCCTCGACCACCATCACCGTCACCTTCACACACCCTCCACCAGTGTTACCATGACCGACATCATCACTGTCATCATCACCACTATCGCTGTCACCGCCGGCGCCGGGAAATTCTATGAAAGATTCTATCGAGAATCACCGATCTGGTCTCAATGATGGAGAGCTCATCCAAGTTGCGTAACACACGTCGGAGACGATTCCGTTATTCATCACATTCACCCATCCTCCACCACCGTTACCATCACTGACACCATCACCGTCATCGTCACCACTATCACTGTCACCACCGGTGCCAGGAAATTCCATGACAGATGCTATCGTTACCGGTGCCAGGAAATTCCATGACAGATGCTATCGTTTTCGTCACAGATCTAGCCTCATTCAAGTTGTGTAACACAAGCTGGAGACGATTCTGTTATTCTTCGGAGTTCCATAAAGACCGAATATGTTCACAATATTTTTCTCTCCCCATAACATTATTATAATAGGGGGTTTATCGCCTTTTGAACTACTACAATAGAGGTGGAATAGTGGTCAACATATTCACCTAATTTTGGTATTATTAAATACTAGATGTTCATAATACTCTATTTTTATGTGGATTTGGCATATTTGAAAAATCATTAAGTGATTTGCTATTTTGAATTAAGAGTTTCTGCAACTCAACTAGTGTATGTTGTTGAATTTTCTTTTTAGTTAAGTTTCATTGGTAGAAATTTAATTTATGGCGTTGTTTCTATGTTATATATTCGAATAAAATATGCCAAAGAGTTTGCCATATATTTTATGGTGTACTTACTTTACAATATACTAATTTTTTTTTAATGAATGTAAAATTAATTCAATAAGAAAAAAAGTTTTTACACTAAATGTTATTGTTTTTTTGGAAATTTTGGATATAAGGTTTACAATTTAAGACTGAAAAATAGGATGGAAGAGAAGTGAGTTGTGGAGAGAGAGCTCCGGCTATGGAATACGCGTGGCAAACCATAGTTGAAGTCCATTGGCGTATGTACGGTCCCTTCTTATTCGAATTGAGTTGAAGCAGTTTCTTATAACCTTGTCAATGGTTTTCACGAGACAAGATGACGGGATTGGTGTTTTCCCATGTCTTCGCCCATTTCTTTCGCGTCAATATACTATTTTTTGCTATAAATAATTCATTTAACTGCAATCCAATTGCCCATTGTAATTATAAAATTTCAATTTAGAATCTTTTTGCTATAAAATTTCAATTTAGAATCTTTTTGTCACCCACCCTCTCTTACTCTCTTCATTTGTACATTCATCATCATACATTAACAGTCTTTACACAGTCAATTTCTTTTCGAATCAAGGATATTCATGAATCTCAAATAGAGCTGACACATATGTACAATAAAGCTAAGAAGGGATTCCTTACGTTGTTAGTTCACAGGCATCTACCGCCATGAAGGTTTAGAGAGTGGAATCGCTGGAATTCTAATGGTTCAAGTGGATGCTTATGTGGTTGTAAGTCAAAATTTTAGAAGAATCTTCTCAGTTTTTTTGCTTTCTTTTGGTTTTGGAATCTTACTTTCTCTGATTGTTCTGATTTTACTCTAAAGGTCCCTGGAAATAGTTGCTGCTTACTCGTCACTGTCTCTTGGTGTAGGATATACTATGGGAACTCTATAGAGAAGCCAAAGGTATGGCCTTATTCTTTGATACACAAAGAAAAATTGTCATCGGTAATGGTGGAGAGCTTGAAAACTAAGTTTAGGATCATTGGGTCTCTTATTGTTTCCTTGAACAGATTCCGATTCTCAAGAAGAAGAGAGAGAAGAATGAAGCTGGGATAGATCATTTTGAAAGCCCAGATTAATCTCCGTCCAACATGTTGCTGATTTGATTCATGCTGCTCATTTGAAGCAGTGTGGAGACAAGTTTTAAATATATGTAAGATGGGACACACCACTTTTTCAAGTGGTGAATTTGATGTTCGTAGCTTTGTATAAAGAATAACTCTCTTTATTATGTTTAGAAAATCTCTCAAAACTAAACACCAAAACTCTCATTGTTATTGTCACAACTCAACAATAACATATATATAGTACTAGCACATCTTTTCTAATCCTAATCCTATTAGAACTAGATATCTCCTAATCCTATTAGGAATACATTAAGTTTATCTTATCCTAACCAACTTGTTAGAGATAAGGATGATAGTAAGTTCTAGAAGCTTATCCAACATTCTCCCTCGTAAGCTTTGACTTCGTCTTTGACATGTCTTGAACTCCTATCAAGCTCCTCATTTCACTAAACTTGATCCGCGCCAAGGCTTTAATTAAGATGTCCACCTTCTGTTCAACTCCTGGCACGTGTTCAATATCGACAAGCTCCCTCTCAATGCTTTCTCGTATAAAAAGGTAACGTTTGTGTATGTGTTTGCTTTTACCATGAAACACAGGGTTTTTTTTGTAGTGCAAGTGCAGACTTGTTGTCGATCTTGATGAGGATTTGCTCGGTCTTCCAGCCAGTGATCTCGCTTAAAAGATCTTGAAGCCAAATGGCTTGTCTAGCTGCTTCCGTTGCCGCCATGAACTCGGCTTCACAAGATGAAAGAGCAACTGTGTTCTGTTTTTGAGAACACCAAGTAATCGGCGAGGATCCAAAGTAAAAGATGTGGCCCGTGGTGCTTCTTCCATCATCTTGATCAATGTTGTGACTCCTATCACTATACCCAATGATCTTTTTTGATCTCTCTCTATTAAATTTCAGGCCATATGTAACCGTTCCCTTAGGGCATCTCCAACCCATCTCTATTTTTTGCTCCAAACTCTATTTTAGAGTCAATTCTTCTCCAACCCAACTCTATTTTAGAGCCAAAAATAGAGTTTTTAATATTTGGCTCTATATTTAGGGTCAACTCTATTTTTTTTGTTCATGACTCTATTTTTAACTCTAAAATAGAGTGGCATTGGAGTAAAACTCAACTCCAAAATAGAGTTGCTCTATTTTTAAGTAAGAAATAGAGCAATACATTGGAGATGGTCTTAAGATACCGTAGTATATGCTTCATTGCTTCACCATGTGATTTTCGAGGACTTTGCATATATCTACTAGCAACTCCAACAGAAAAGGCCAAGTCTGGTCGTGTGTGTAGTAATTACCTCAAGCACCCTACATTCCTTCTATAGCATGGAGGATCTATCTCTTCCTCTTATTGTGCCTTTGAAACTTTCAATCCGAACTCCATAGGGATTTGAGTCGGATTACATTATTCTAGTCCGGCTTCTCTTAAGATCCTTCTAGCATAACCTTCTTTCTTAATCTCAATTCCATCTTCTCCTTGATACACTTCAATGCCAAGATAGTAAGTAAGTTTTCCGAGATCTGACATCTCAAACTTTGCTGACATCCCAATTTTGAATTCACTTATGGCTTTGAGAGTGTTGCCGGTTATGAAAAAGTCATCCACGTAGATAACAACAATGAGAAGAGTTCCTCCCTCTTATTTGCGATACACTGATGTTTCTTTTGAACACCTATTGAATCTCATCCCCTTCAGGATTTGATCCAAATTAGTATTCCAAGCTCGCGGTGCTTGCCTCAAGGCATACAAAGCCTTTGAAAGCTTGCATACCTTGTGTTCTTCACCTCTTACTTCAAAACCTTCGGGTTGTTCAACATAAACATCTTCCTTTAATTCTCCATGTAAGAATGCAGTTTTCACATCTAAATGATGAATTTCCCATCCGTGTGATGCCGCCAATGCAATCAACAATCGTATAGTTTCAATACGAGCAACTGGTGCAAAGACTTCATCAAAGTCTATGCCGGATTCTTGTACATATCCCTTAGCCACAAGCTGTGCCTTGTATTTTTTGATAGTACCATCCGCATTCTTCTTAATCTTGAAAATCCATTTGAGACCAATAACCTTTATCCCACTCAGATTATCAATTAGAAGCCATGTCTTGTTCTTGTTGATTGAGTCAATCTCTTCTTTGCATGCTTGTATCCACTTTAACAAACCCTTTGCTTCTTTATAACAACTTGGCTCATCATTTATCGAAAGCATAAGTCTCTCGCATTCAAAGGAGGCTTGAAGAACAAAATTATCAAGATAACGTGGTTGAGTTACTTGACGAGTTGATCTTCTTAGTGGTTGCTCTTCTTGCTGATGGTGTGCATCATTCTCATTAACTTGATTGTTATGAGGGTCTTCGTCTGTGTTGTTGTCATCTTCATGTTCATGATTGAAATCATTGAACGTATTGTTTACGGTTTCGTCCTGATCTTGGTTTTGATCATATCCGATTACCGTAGGTCCTTCTCCTGTATCTACAACTGCACCCCATCTCATGTGAAACATTCCTGGATCCCTTCTCGGTTCATCTTCTGTTTCAGTCCAGCTCCAGCTCGTCTTCTCATCAAATACCACGTCACGACTCACAACAATTATTCTCTTTGTTGGGTTATAGAGTCTATAGGCCTTGGATCCCGGCTCAATCCCAAAGTGTACTAGAGCTTTCAATCTGTCATCTAGCTTTTTGAGTTTTGTCGCTTCAACCTTTGAGTGTGCTAGACAACCGAAAACCCTTAAATGATCTATGTTTGGTTTCTTTTCTCTCAAGCATTCATATGGGGTCATGTTCTCAAGAGCTCTTGTTGGTACCCTATTTATTACATAGGTAGAGTGTTGTACAACTTCTCCCCATAAATAGTTTGGTACTTTCACTGCCTTGAGAATACTTCTTGTCATCTCCATCAGCGTCCTATTTCTCCTCTCCACTATACCGTTTTGTTGCGGTGTGTAGGGTGCTGTGAGATGTCTTTTGATCCCGTTTATCTCGCAATAGTCATGAAACTCCGTTGATGTGAACTCACCGCCTCTATCAGTTCTAAGAGTCATGATTTTTTTTCCCAAGTTCCTTTTCTACTAGACTTCTAAACGCATTGAATCTACCAAACGCTTCACTTTTTTCTTTTATCAAGATTGAACACATGTATCTTGAGAAATCATCGATGATAACAAATATGTATTTGTTATGAGCGATGGTTGGTGGTGTTATTGGACCACATAAGTCTGTGATATGCTCAAATTAATACCCTAAACAGTACTAAAGCAGTTGTTGTAGTATATCAGGGGTCGAACACAAGAACTCAGAGAAATCGCACAGTAAATTGTATAGTGTCAAGTCAAGCTAAACTATTCAGATTAAACAAAAAGCAGTAAGCAGTAAACGAGTTGTAATTCAATGGAAGAAAGATAGGTTCAGGGATATTTCTCAGGAAATCAATGAATGCAAAATAAACTAACTAATCAGGGTTCAGGTTACGCACGGTTCTCGAACTCAAATCACTAGAGTATAATTAACCAACTGTCGTTGCGAAAACTATCTAAATCTAAACTTCAAAATCCCAAATTTCTTTACAAACTCCTAAGAATAAATCAGCCTTAATTTCAGGTTTGATATGTTCACAAATCAATTAAACCAAATCTCTTTGCGAATAATCAATTTGCTCACCCTAAGTTCTATCAGGTAATTAATCGCACTGTCGTGTCTAATCAATTATCCTAAGATCTAAGTTCTAGGTGATCAATCCAGAATTAGCTTTGAGAACAACCTAAGGCGAAGAACTAATTCAGATTATGAACCCTAAATAACTAATCAACCTAGCATTCAAAGAAATCCCTTATAAGAATCCCCAAACCTAACAAGAGATCTACTCAGACATGGAAATTGAATCAATAAACATGTTTGAATAAATACTCAATAGAAAATAAGAAAGAGTAACAAAAGGGTTCGAAATCTTCTCTCGACGAACAGAGTATCAGACTTGTCTCCCT
Source organism: Eutrema yunnanense (assembly GCA_002933935.1). Lineage (NCBI taxonomy): Eukaryota > Viridiplantae > Streptophyta > Magnoliopsida > Brassicales > Brassicaceae > Eutrema > Eutrema yunnanense. Next base: position 352,563 of record PKML01020226.1, on the reverse strand, counting down.
TGAAAAGCTCTCTCCCCAAATCCAGAATAAAATAAAGCGTAGCCTAAAAGTGGCTGTAAAATCCCTATAAATAACATAAATCACGTTTTGGGGCTTCTTGTAAATATTAAAGACTTCTGGACCAAGTTGCAATTCTTCAACTCTTCATTAAAGTTGCGGGTCGTGTCTGCTGTGATGAGTGTCGATCGATACCAAGGGATATCGATCGATGCTCGACGTGAAATCGGGTACTCAACAACACGATCTTCAGCTTTGCTCCAAAATGCTCCAGAAAGCTCCAATATCTCCAATTATGCTCCAAACGTGCTAAAACCTGTAAAAGACTCTAAAATACTACGAAATAGCAGAAAGACTCTATAAAACGGACTTATATCATGGCCTAAAAGGGGTAAAAACCATGATATATCAACTCCCCCAGACTTAGCCTTTGCTTGCCCTCAAGCAAAACATAAAACTAAACCAGAGAAAGAGGTTTGAAAACGCGGAGACTCACCTGTTCAGGAACCATCGCAGAGATCCTTTTCCCAAGCACCCAAGTGTTACCTAACCATCTTTTGATCTAACCACCATGTACTTCTCCGTAGACATTCGCAGCTTTTCCAGACTCCACACAAAATCTCGCAGCATTGTTCAAATAAAACCCTCATCGCCAGTTTTATCGCTGCAGCCAATGTTCAAAAGCCTTCTAGACTCTTTACCATACAATATCATGACAAGGAACCACCATTTTCACACCTTTTTGTATTATTTATCTCCCCCAGACTTATATCTTATTATGTTTCTAGCATTTACATATTAAGGGTTGAGACGCGAGTATTGATGGTTTTAGCCACCGAATCCTCGGTTCTTCCCTCAAAAGTAATCAAAGGTGTAGGCGAATAATGGTATCACAGGAAATTTTCCTAACCTCGCTTTCACCTTTGTGTGATCATCTCCTCTGTGGTAGAATAATGGGATCCTTGGAAACTTTCCTAACCCTCTACTCAAAAGAAAATCATTTCATCTATTATGCCCTTATCAACTTGTAACAGGGAGAGAAATACCATTTATTTTAAACACATGGGTTCCTTTGTCAGATATGAATGATGAATCAAGCTCTATGAACACTAACCACATCGATGAAGTGCAAAAATTGGCTCAGGCTTCAAGAGAACTCTGCTGGAGACATGGATGTTTTCTAGTCAACTGGTCAGTCCTTGGATTTTTTTATTAGTCGATCTAGAGCTGATCATGCAACACTGGTCACTCAAAAACAAAATCAAAACAACAATTCAAGCACAAGATCATCATCTCCAACAAGTTTTGACTCAATAAAACATTTTTTGACTCGATAAAACAACTGACTCTAAGAAAAACAAACACAATGTCAGCAGACACCTCCCCTAGACTTGAACAACACTGTTCCCATTGTTATTTAGCCTAGAGTAGGTAAAAGAAGACAAAAGAACAGAATGTAACGAAGAGAAACAAGAAGTTACCGTGCTGGAACATCTGGTGTCGATCGACACACAGCCTGGTATCGATCGATACCAGGCTTAAATCGACTTGATGAACCAAATAATCGCGATTGGTGTCGACCGATACCAATGGGGTATCGATCGATACTAAGGCGATTTCGAGTTTTGCTCCTTGTTTATCCTGACACAAACACAAAACGAAAAAAAATGCAAAAGAAAAAGAATCAAAAGCAGACTCACCAGTAGGTTGTCTCCCACCAAGCGCTCGTTTAACGTCATTAGCTTGACTGTAACGCCATTCAGGCTGTAGGTGCATCATCCAAAGGCATTATCTGCCCTGTTAGAATCTCGGCTTTCGCCCAATAGTGTTTCACCCTCTGTCCATTGACAGTAAACTCATCGCCTGTAAGACTAATCAGCACGACAGCTCCATGTGGTCTGACCTCCATGATGGTGAAGGGACCTGACCAACGAGAACGCAGTTTACCAGGAAACAATTGCAAACGAGAGTTATACAGAAGTACCTGATCATTCGGCTCGAAGTGTCTTCTTATCATGATAAGCCTTTGTTCTCTCCTTGTACAGCTTCGAGTTCTCGTAGGCGTGGTGCCTAATCTCATCCAGCTCGTTCAGCTGAATCAACCTCCTTTCTACAGCAGGCTTGATGTCAAAGTTCAGCAACTTCATCGCCCATGCTGCCTTGTGCTCAATCTCCACTAGAAGGTGACATGCTTTCCCATACAGCAAGTGAAATGGTGTAGTACCCAATGGTGTCTTGAAATCAGTCCTGTAAGCCCATAGCGCATCATCCAACTTTGTAGACCAATCCTTCCTAGAAGCACCCACTGTCTTTTCCAGAATCTCCTTGATTTGCCTGTTGGAGACATCGACTTGCCCACTGGTTTGAGGGTGATATGGAGTAGCCACTCTATGGTTTACACCATACTTCTTCAGCAACCTCTCAAAAATCTTGTTGATAAAGTGAGAGCCACCATCACTTATCACAATTCGAGGTACTCCAAATCGAGGGAAGATGATGGTATTAAACAGCTTAACAACCACCGCGGAGTCATTCTTTTTACTAGCAATCGCTTCCACCCATTTGGACACATAGTCCACAGCAACCAGGATGTACCTGTTCTTCCAACCAGCTTAACAGGGACCCATAAAATCGATGCCCCAGCAATCGAAAACCTCAACCTCAAGGATAAAATTATGTGGCATCTCATGTCTCTTGCTGATCTTCCCTCTCCTCTGATAGACATCACACTGTGAGATATAAGCATGAGCATCCTTGAACATAGTAGGCCACCAGAAGCCTGCTTGAAGAACCTTGGACACCGTCTTGAAAGTAACAAAGTGACCAGCATACTCAGACCCATGACAATGAAAGAGAATCGCAGGCACCTCAGACTCTGCAACACATCTTCTGTAGATACCATCTGAGCAGTGTTTGTATAGGTAAGGCTCATCCCAAAAGAATCTCCTCATCTCTCGGATAAACTTCTTCTTCGCATACTTGGTGGGATATTTCGGCTCAGTCTCTACAGCAAGATAGTTGGCAATGTCAGCGTACCATGGACGTGCAGCACTAGAGACAGCAGCTAGATAGACATCATAGGAGTTTAAGTGATCTGCGGACAAAACAGGTTCAGATCGCGTCGGGTATCGATCGACACTAGGTGAGTATCAATCGATACCGAAAGTCTGCATTCGTGAAAATTGCAGATTTTCGGGACAAAGGCCTTGAAGTTGAGCTTCAATGAGGTAAATACCCTCCTCTGGCAAGCAATCATCAATAGGGACGACTTCATCGACCTTTTATCGCGATAAGTGGTCAGCAACGCCATTTTCAACTCCTCTCTTGTCTTTGATCTCGATGTCGAACCCTTGTAGCAAAAGAACCCATCGGCATAGACGAGGCTTGAGGTCTTTGTTCTTCAGCAAGTATTTGAGAGCAGCATGGTCTAATGACCTTGCTTCCAATCAAGTAGGACCGAAATTTCTCAAAAGAGAAAACGACTGCAAGTAACTCCTTCTCAGTGGTGCTGTAATTTCGCTGAGCATCATCCAACGTCCTGCTGGCATAATAAATAGCATGAAGCTTCTTGTATTTCCTCTGACCCAACACAGCTCCAACAGCAAAATCACTCGCATCACACATAACCTCATTTTCTTGATTTGTTAAAAAGAAGAACAGACGGACAAGCAAAAGTAAAGAAATGTTACAAGACAAATATTTTATATCCGACTGAAATACATATATGTTTGGTTTCATAGAAACAAAAAAAGACACCTTCAAAGACCAGAGCAAGCAAATTATTGGAATAGAAAAGAGTAAGATTTGTTTTATTCAAGGAAATTGTTTTAAATTATTGGCTTCAAATTAAAAGCAGACTAGTATTTAAAAAAGGCCAGCGAGCGATATTCTTTAAGGTTACATGAAGTTGTGAGTTCTCTTGGCTGATGTTAAAGTGTTAGATAGAAGCATGGCTGAGGTTATTAGTCCTATGCAACCCTCAAAGAGTGTGATGGCTGATGCAACTTTGCAAACCTCCTCATAGCAAATGTCATCGACCACTCGATAGCCACCCGGAGCATTTCGATCCTGCAATAGTATAAGAATGTCACATATTGATGAGTTAATCTCTTGTAACTGCATTACAATATATAATTTCAAAAAAAATGTGTTCACTTACCGGAACAAAACTCATCTCAACATTAATGATGATTGCGCCTGGTTTTATCCAACTTCCCCTGACAATGTTTGGTTGCTTAATAGCCGAGATTATGATATCAGCTTGTCTTGTAATTTCTTCAGGGTTCTTGTAATCTCAAAGTTGTAGCGGTGTAACAACTCAATGCATCCTTTTGGAGCACACGGAACAAATAAGGGTTCTCTACTTCCGTGCATCGCAAGCCGTCCAATATTTAGTGGGTGAAATCCTTCAACGTCCAATATGCTGCACATACATAACATATCCATAAATCTTCTATGATGTACGTAAAATCACTAATTTCTAGTTAGGTAGAGTAATTAATTATCAATGGTAGAGGCAACTGAACAACGATTCCGTGGACACAAGGATCATCGTTGAAGCGTGAGACAGATTTCAACACCTCCTCTTATGAGGAATCTCCAGCTAGACAAACGATGAATGTTTTGATTCTGAGGCGTATACAAAGTGTCTCTTAAGTTCTGGAGTGCTTTCTATCCCCAACCAGGATTTCTGCTAATCCAGGAACTGCACCGATTGAATTCTTCATTCTTGAAACTTCGGTTCCGATGTCAGCTATAATCTTTCTTGCCACATGCACTTCATCAATTACCATCGCGGCATGAGCATATGTTCAACAGAAAAACGAAAATCTTATGAGATTACTCTACTCAAGAGGATAAAGATTGAATCAATTAAAACAAAAGGTTTAGTCCATACAAGAGGAGCGAATTGAGAGAAGGCGACCATGGAAAGACGCAGTGGTCCGTAAGCAGAGTTGGCCGATGCACCGGCAGGGGAGAAAAGCATAGTTAGGGCGGTTCGAATGGATGAGATGCGACGTCGTGAAGGTGGAACAACCAGTTAACATCAACGATGCCATTGAAACACACAAAAAAACACTTCCAAAGACCAGAGCAAACAAACTATTGGAATAGAAAAGAGAAAGATTTGTGTTATTTAGAAAATCTATATAATGAGAGAGTTTTCTCTCATTCTAAGCCATCCACATCATCACTACAATTATTTATTAATGAACCCCACATATTTAGATTAGAGTGAAATCATATATAGTAAAAGCGAAGTAAATTTTGAGAATGGGGCTCTCTCATTTACCCTAAATCGTAAAGCTCGGTTAATACCCTTAAAATCGGTTCAAATTAAGTTTTTTTAGATTTTGAATTTTGCCGTACCGATTATCGATAGATCAAAATAAACAAAAAAATTAATTATTTTTATAAAATTAATTTTAGAGAAGTTTGGTCGGTTACCATTCACAAGGTTTTCATTTTTCTAATTATTTGTTTTGATTTTCGTATCTAAGATTTGTACTCTTAATTAAGCAAACTATGAAAACCCTTGTGTAAGGCTATAAGTATCACATCTTCTTCCTTTTATTTGTCTCTATCTGTTTTACTTTTGATCTCTCTCTCTTTTAGTTTTCGTTTGTGTTAAAAATTTGTAAACCCTCGCTATCTATATATCATTAGTTTCTTTTCCTTTTTATGTTGTTCTTGTATTTTAGGTCTGTGTTAGTTCTTGAATTCATAGATGTGTGACCTACTGTTATTTGTTTTTCTAATCTGATTGTTTGTCTATTATCTCCTCTTATTGATTATCGTTTTGTGTATTCTTGGTTTTTTTTTGTTTCGATGTTGATAGTTTGTTTTATACGGATCTAATTTGATCGTGGATTTTTTATTTTATTTGAAGGGTGCATGGTGAATAATCTGGATACAGAGGAGCTAGCTACCAATCGGTGATAGAATTCAGAAAAGTGTTCGAGAAAAGTGTTCGAGGTTCGTTCTGTTTTTTTCCTTTTTTGTAATGTGTGTTTTTCTTTAACTACTGTTGTTTTTAAAGTATTTATTTTTCAATCATCTTCTCTTGCTGTTTTTGCTTTGTGTATTCTAGAATTCTTTATTTTCATGTTAGTTGTTTGATTAATACGAATACAAATCGATGTTGATATTTTTTTTAGTAGCGTGGTGAAAAATCTGATCACTAAGGGGCGGTGATATAATACACATAAGGAATAGAGGTTCGTTTATCTTCTCGGATACCGGTGTTACAAACAAGACTGGGTCGGTGGTCTCCGTTCTGGTTTCAGGTACTTTTTGAAAAAAACAAGCTTTTAAGCTTGAAGGAAGAAGATTGTTAAACTGAGAATATATCTTACTTCCAACCTTGAGTTCACTGATTACATTACATGGGTATTTATACTCATGATAAGAAAACCCTAAAGATACTGATTTACTCTAAGAGGCTTTGGAGAAGATTGAATCGGTTAGAGATTTGGATTGGTTTTAACACATCCAAACTCGGTTTCTTCTTTTCAACTGTAACAGTTTTGTCTTCTTGTGTAGGTGAAGAAGACTGTTGTGCTGCAGATAAGTCATGAGTTGGTTTGGGCCTCGACAAGTCTTGGCCCAGTTGTGGCATGATTTTGGGCTTCCAAATCTTTGCTTTAACAGCCCCCCTCAAACTTGTTGTGGTTGGAACCGAGGGAACATCCACACCAAGTTTGTATCGGAGAGAGCTAAAGGCTTTATATGGGAGAGATTTTGTAAAAATGTCGGCTAATTGTTGATAAGCCGGAACATGATCTACCACTGAAGTTGATGGTATGTTTGCAGAACCTGTATGTGTGATAGGAAGAAACTGTCCATTACCAACCATGATTGTTTCTGAACCAAGATATGGATGAACTTGTTGCAGGTGTTGAGGAGAGCTCGTGATGTAAGTAGAAGCACCAGTATCCGGTATCCATTCTTGTCCAGCTTGATCAGTCACATCGGTAATTCTCATGGCTGCCATTGCATTGATCGGTTAATCATATCGACGCCAACAGTTTATTGCTGAGTGGCCCACCTTTTCACAGATTTGACATGTTGGGCATTGATCCTGACCAGAATGAGAACTTCTTCCTACACTTTGACCAAATTGTTGAGGAAATCCTCTGCCTTGAGTGGAATAAGAACCTCTTCCTCGATAACCACCTCGATAACCACCACGGGTTTGTCCTCTGCCTCTTCCTGAGTAACCTCCTCTCGTGGTGTAGAAGGCTTGATGAGGTGTTAGAGCAGAGGCAGATTCATAAGACTGCAACTTGTCATCAAAACCAGTAAGCTTATACATGACATCCTCAAAGCAAGGTCCTTGATATGAATCCATAGCATCTTCAATGACTGTAACAATAGCTTCATATTCTCTACCTAACCCATTCAAAACACCATAGATCTTTTCATGTTCTGAAATTGGCGAGCCTATGGAGTCTAATTGATCACAGAGAGACTTGGTTTCTGAAAGATATTGAGATAAAGATCTGTTTCCTTTCATAGTTGTTTGGATTCTCTTCTGAATGTCAAGCTTTCTTATTGCATAAACTGTTGGAACTAATTTTTTATCAACGCTCGAGGGCTTGATAAAATTGTGTTAGTGTGAAAAGAAATGAGTTAAGCTCTTTCTAATGAAATGTTTTCATTGACCGAGAAATGTTTTCTCGTGTATATATGTTGGAATGGTTGTGTCTTAAATGAACAACATGAGAGAAGAAAAGACACACGTGCGACGTTCGCATCTTGGGCCTTATTGGGCTCGTGGACTTTTTTGAGGTATCGATCGATACCCCTTGGTATCGATCGATACTCAGCGGGCCGACTTAAAAATCGCAGCCGCCTAGGATATTCTGGAAATATTCCTTTTCTGTCAGGGAAAAACCCTAGCCTCTCTCCTATATATACAACACGATTTTCACCTAAAAAATCATCCTCTGATACACAATAAACACATACTAAAAGTTCTAGCAATCGTTTCTTCAATTCCCTACTGTCTAGAGAGTAAGTTTCTATTCGAGAGTATCGTAGTTTAAAGTTCGATAGATCTGATATCAAGTGTAGATGATACAGATTACTTTGGTTGTATCCTCGGACTCATGGATCTATTAAAACCCGTCGCACTACGGGAGATTCTTAGAGTTAAGGAAAGAGATTCATCTCGCCTCCTCAGATTTATTATTGCTTTATCGTTTATGAATCGTCTGTTCCTTAACTGTTTATTTATATATTATCGTGATTAAATATTTCATGTCTGTAGTGTAAATTTTGGTCCTACATAAACTCTATTATATTTCTTAGCGAGGGAGAACCATACCTCCTGGGAAGATCGGAGCCCATAGATACTTTTGAGAGCATCCTCAGAAAGTGAGCCGTATAGCCACGCCATGATAAGTTGATCTGTTTGAACCCATTTCATAAACTCAGGATTACTTGCTTCATTTACCAAATCCCCATCACGAACCAGGATGGTGGGAGAAGGTCGTGGAATAGCACCAGTAACATAACCAAGCAGGAGCTGACTCTGAAGAAACTGCTCAAATTGTAGCTTCCAGGACAGATAATTTGTATTATTTAAACGAAGAGTGACAATCTAAGTTGTAACATCCCAATTTTGGCCCAAGGAGAAAAAGCCCAACAAGAAAAGGCCCAGCAGAAAAACCCTAACCCTAGCCCCTATAAATACCAGTCATTAAAGGAGAATGAGGCTACTTTGCAAAACAGAAACCCTAGCCCCCTAAATCCCTCAGAGCCGTCGACCCCGAGCAGCCACCGCCGCCGCCCCTTGTCGCCGCCGACCGCCGCCGCTTCGAGGAGGAGCCGCCGCGAAGTTGCTCCTAGCCGCCGCCTTCTTGATTCCCTTGCTTCGAGTCACCGTTAATTCAGATCTGAGCCGTGCCATCCTTTTTCCAGATGCCTAACATCCAGATCTCTAAGGTGATGATTAGATCTAGGCTTCTCTCTATGTTTTCTTGTCTTCTTCTGGTATGTTGAGTCTAAGTATACTCCGGTATGCTACGTGCTACGAAGTACGGGCACGTTTATGTGATGAATCATACTTGTGAATAAATATGGGCTAGGAAATCATTAGAGGAAAAACCAGCATACATGATTGATAAGCCTGTTGGTGGATTAATGATTGTAAGTAGTTAGATGGTGTGAAAGCACTACGAGGTATTCGTCACAGCGTAAGGGGGCGCTCGTGGTACGAACTGTTTGCGGGAACTGACAAGGGTCTTACGCCAAGACCACGGAACCATCGTGTAATGGAAATCCGGTGGGGTGTTTACTTGTTGTTGGGACCCATTTCTTTGTTGGGACCGGTGGGGTCTATGCACCTTGGCACCATAACCGCTGCGACCGGGGAGGTGAGGTGTGTACCTTGGCACTGGAAGCATCTTTATTAGAGGCTCGGACGCGCCTCAGGAGTCTGTATGACCCAAAAACATGTGAGCTATTGGCTCGAGATATCTTTATTGAGTTACCCCTTTTTGGTAGTTGTGTGGGCGCTTCTAGAGCGTGATGTATGATTACTTGGCTATATTTATTCTTGATGTGTTAGTCGATACGAGTTAGTGTGGGGTTGAGTTTAGGTTTAGTTCTCGCTGAGTAATCTTAATTACTCACCCCTCTCTCTTCTTGTAGGTGATGATGATTATTATGTTGATGCTGTTGATGATATTGAGTATGTGGAACTGGACGAGTAATTCCGGTGTGGTGCGAGGTTTTGAGAGTTCGGAAGTTCTCCTTTGGGGTTTTATTTGGCTTTTCGGTTATTTCATTTAAAGACAATTTGTACGTCATTTGCTTCGATTTATTTACGGTTTAAGTTAGATTTGTAAGACTATTTGGGATTAAATAAAGGAATAATATTTAGGAATTAAATTGGCCGAGTTCGGGTCATTACAAGTGGTATCAGAGCAGGTTTCGAGAGGAGGATAATTCTAGGTTAGTGGGAATGGGAAGAATCAGATTTCAACGTTTTCGAAATGGGGATTTTTCAAAGTTATAAAAACCACCACCTAGATGAGCCTCCATTTATTATTGTTGTCTATCTTGCAGGGAGATCAGTCTTTACGGGACCGGGCTGACTCACTTGCTCTCATTTTTGTACAGATGCTACCAAGGAACGCCAGAAACATGTTGACCAGATCCGCAGCTCGTCGTGAAGCTCAGGGAGAACAAGACCACTCCGCCGACGGGAGTGTGAACGAGAATCAGAATGACCAGTACCGGGAGGAAGTGGACCAACCGGAAGGAAACCGAGTTGGGGAGCCTGACCCAGTACCAGCCGCGGCCCACGCTGCAGTGTTGGAGGAGCTGCGCCGATACCAAGGGAGGTATGGTGAGTGGAGGAATGAACCAAACCCACAAGTGAATGTCCAAGAACGACAATTGCCGCCCCCACCGCCTGAGCGTGTCAATATGCCAGGATTGACATACCATGAGGCTATGAGACTCATGAGGGACATGGGAACGGATCCATTCGGAGGGAAGTCTGATCCGATCTCCGCAGATAATTGGAAGAAGAGGCTTGAACGGAATTTCGAGTCGATAAGGTGCCCGTAGGTGTACCGAAGGGAGCTGGCTGTTCAGTACCTTAAAGACGAGGCGCTGATTTGGTGGGACGGTGTAGTGGAAAGGATCCGTGGACGCTATGAATTGACTTGGGATGACTTTAAGGACGAGTTCTCTCGAGAATATTTTCCACCGGAAGCCATGGACCAAATGGAAAGTGCCTTTGAGGACCTTCGTCAGGATAACCGTACTGTGAGGGAGTACAAGGAGGA